>JAKCPI010003672.1:0-23179 GCA_023213315.1 Euborellia annulipes | reverse complement strand
CCCAAATGGAAGATAACAGAAAAAGGTTCATTCCGCCAAAATAGATCCCCCGAATAAACAATGATTGTTTAATTTCATTTCATTTGTATGGGCAAATTCAATTCTTTGAGGCTCATAAAAAAATGAATTCTGTAACTTGTGTATTAAAGTATGCATATTTAGGGGGGGGGGGGCTGACAACGGAGAAGAGCATCACTCACCACCAAACTCGGGATTAATGACCTCGAGCAAATCCACGGGTGGAACGTCCCCCAGTAGCCATCGGCATTACTGTATTTAAAATTATATATATTAATAAATTAATAACCCCTAAATGGCCTAAGTAACAGAAAAGGTTTTTTTTTTTTTTTATTAAAAAAAAAAATTTAGAGAAAAACATTTATATTTACATGGCAATCAATTCTATCGTTGACTTTTCGGTCGCCAATCACGGCCTTCATCAGAACAAATATTGTTTTTTGAAAAAGTATGTTTAGTAGAATACTAGAATAATTAAGTCGTGATTGGCAGCCAAACGACCTCGAATAAAAAATTATATAAAAATATTTATTTAATTTCCTGGCTGCAAAGTCCTTCGAATCCTGATTGAATCTCCATAGCGATATAAACAATTTTTTTATAATAAAAAGTCATTTTTCCCCAAAATTTTTTCTTTAAAAATATTTTTGCTGCAGAGACCATTTGACTTTTATAAATTTATTTATTTATGATATTAAATACAATATCGATGGCTTCCGGGGTGGGGGGGGTTCATTGATCTTGTTTTTCGGGGGCCACCTATTCCCATTTTCAACATCACTTGGCGTTGCTTAACAACATTGATTTTGGTGGCTGATGTTTATACTTCTTGTCAGGCCCGCCGTCATAAAAATTTTTTGAAAAAGTACAGTAGATTAGGTCTCTCTTTGGCTGATTTTTACTTACTCTTGCCTCTATATAATATGTTAATATAAAGAGAGAGATTCATGTCAAAAATTCAATGTCGAGATTTTGATGAATCTTCACGTTTTGAGGTCCCCTGAATCCAAAAAAGTAGTTTTCGCGACATGGTCTGTCTGAGTGTCTGTGTGTGTTCAATTTAAAGTATGAAGGAATTGAGCTAGAAGGTTGAAATTTTATAATTAAGTTAGGCTCCCTCCTAGAGGATGAAAATAAGCTTTTGAACAAAATCAGTCAAAGAATACTAGTACTTTACTGATGTACTTTTTCACTTTTTTTCTATTTTCTCAAAATTCGCTCTTGATGTTTTTGATTAAAATTGATAAATCAATTATTTTTTAGATGCTCTTTAAAATGTATATTCTCATTTTGCCTTCAAACTTGTTTGAAGCACACTTTACTCTTATACTTCATAGGAAAGTTAGAAGAAATGGTTGTCATGGTAATAAAATATAAATATTTTCCCATACTTATAAATTTTCCATTTTGAATTCTAATATCGAAACAAAAAATCTGGTGTGGCAAGCACAGAACTTTCTCTTAGCAAAGGTAAAAGAAAGTTGTGTGCTGTGAGACCATCACACCAGTTTTGTTTTTTTTAAAGCTCATTTTGCACTTCAACTCAAATATAAAATTTCTAGTAGCTTATTTTTTTCTTGGTTTAAATTGACACAGACAGACAGACGGGCATTAGCGAATTATATATATAGAATTAAAATAGGTTGCCAGCGTGAAGTTGATTAGAAACTATTTAGTTTAGTTTGCCGTAATGAGTCTGCTTCCCATCCCCTTAGTTATAACCTTAGCAACCCATTCCAATTGTTGTCTTTGAAAGTTTTTCTATTCCATTTGTTTGTTTCTTGTTCGATTGCAATTCATATAAGTCTTTTGAGAAAGAGATAAGAGAGAGAGAGAGAGACAAAGTAGAGAATGAGACCCTCTCTCTTTTCTCTCTTCGGTGGGTTAAATTAAATACTTTACGTTCGAATCTCGAATGCACATTCTCGAGATTATCGAAACAAATGGAACTCGAGAACACTCGACAACTCCCCCTCCCCCCTCCCCCTCTATCGCATTTCTTTATACGTATATATGAGGGTTTGCTTATCCACTGTTGCACTACATTAATTTCTTTGTCAATTCGTGGCCCACCGTTATCCATTAAAGACCTTTTCACCCTCATCCCTGAGGATATGAGCCCCAACTCCTTCTTTTTCGTTTGGGAATTAATTCTTCTGATTATTCGACTTGAATTAATGAAATTGGGGATTAAAAAATAAAACTCAGGCATTTAATGTTCTTCTATTTATTATAAAATGATCAAGTTCTAAGGTTAATTTAACTTCACTTAGCCTACTCATCCCTGATTTCTCAAAACGTCCATCTAGATCGCGCCTCTTCAACGGAGAAATCTGAACGCTTGATTTGAGCGGCGTATTGAAATTGAACGATGAAACCACCATATTTATTTTTTACTTTCTCTTACTTCTATATATATGTTAATTTATAGAGAAAGTATTTGTTTCATATCAAAATTCGATGTCGAGATTTTAATGGATATACACGTTTTGAGTTCCGATGAATCCAAAAAGTGGTTTTCGCGACATGGTCTGTCTGTCTGTCTGTGTGTGTTCAATTTAAAGCATCAAGGAATTGAGCTAGGAGGTTGAAATTTTATATTTAAGTTAAACACCCACCTGAGGGGTGAGAATAAGGTTTTTATCAAAATCAGCCAAAAAGTACTAGTACTTTACTGATGCACTTTTTCAATTTTTTTTTCGATTTTCTCAAAATTCGCTCCAACAATTTTGATTAAAATTCAAAAATCAATTATTTTTAGATGCTCTTTAAAATGTATTCTCATATTCTCATTTTTTCATATATATAAACCAAACATATACAAAATTATATAAAAATACAATATTCGCAAGTTAATTGTCAGATATTGCGGTAATTTATGTTAATCTCATTTATTTGTATTATTGTAAAAAGTGCAATGATAATAAATTATTTAACAACAAACTTACGACCGAAACTGTATCCAAACCAGATCCTTCTTCTTTGGGTTTTTGCGACCGGAAGAAATAAAACAGGCCGGTCCGTCGCAAGGTCTGACGCCTGTTGAAAATATAGAAGGGAAGAGACTGACATGCAAAAAACAGAAGTAATGCCAGTCTCAGCTATAGCTATAGGGCAGCTCGTGGTCGCCATCCACGTACCCAAAAGATGTGGGTCCCTGAGCTATATCCAAACCAGATTCAAACAAATAAAATCAAAATTCACCTAAATCACTTGGTGTTTGGATGCGGTTTCGGTCGCAAGCTTGTTGTTGAATAATTTATTATCAATGCACATTTTACAATAATACAAATAAATATGAACAATCGATAATTGGAGGTTGCAAATATGAACATTTATAAACAAACAATTCTGACAATTTGCTTGTCCTGAAGATGAGTGCGACAAGTTCTCGAAACGTCGGCAACAAAATTGTTAAAAAGCTGCTTCCTTTTTTTTTACACGCATATTTTCCGAAAATAATCGATATAATCGATTAATTGATTATTTTTGTTTAATAATCGATTATTTTTTAAGAAAATCTATATATAATAATTATGGAGTGTCCGTCTGTCTGTCTGTCCGTCCGTCTGTCCGTCCGTCTGTCACACTCTGTTTGACCAACTTCCCGTTGGAATTTTGAAACGAAATTTTGCAGTCTTATAGAGGACGTTATGGAGAGTCCCGGAAAAATACTCGGGTCCCGAAATTCCTATAACTTTTTGAGTCATTAATTCTTGAAGTTACGATTTCTCCCATAGGAAATGCATAGAGAAATATTTTTGTATTCTTTTCATTTGTGTATTCCATGAATGTAAACAAATGCTCAAGCAGGCACTGGACTGGAATACCATGGTACTTAGTTGTTAGCAATAATAATTTTCTTTTCATAATTAAGAAAAGGCGAGGGTCCGCCGCAGGCGGGCCCGAGTCAGTTGGTGGGGGGTCCAGGGGCGTAGCCCCCTGTCCAGACGCCACGCAGTTTCTCATCAAGAAAGGCGAGGGTCCGCCGCAGGCGGGCCCGAGCCAGCTGGCGGGGTCCAGGGGGCGTAGCCCCCCTGGCTAGACGCGAAGCCCGCCGAAGGCGGGCGGCGCCGCTAGTAATAATAATAATTTTGTACAGGCAAACATTTCACTTAAAAAAAAATATTCTTTTATTCAAATATACTCATATTTTCCTGATTGAAAATCATCATTCTATTAACAATAACTTGGCGGAACATATCCCTAAGGTTTATTTCTGATTTATAATACGTATTATCCTTTTCAATCCATGTTTTGACCTATTTAATCGTAACGAGAAATATGATAAAATACTAAATCAAAATAAACAGATGAAAAAAAAAATAAATACTGAGATATTTGTTTATAAATGTCCTCGTAATCAGAACATGATCAATTCAATTTATAAGAATAATTAATTGCCTGAAGGGGCTTTGAAGGAGTAATCAATTTCATTCAATAACGTATGATTTCAATAGAGCATTAAATTTATTCAAAAAATAATAGAGTAATCAATTTCAATATGCATATTCGGGTTGGCGTGGAAGGATAAAATTAGAAAATTCTTTTTTCTCTTCTCAGAGGATATTTGATCACCCTATTTAAGTACACATACTAGCTTATTTATATTAGGGGCAGGGCCGCCGAGAGCTTTGCCGGACCTCGGGGCTGTCCCCCTCAAAAAAAATATTCACTTTAGAGTGGGATGAGTTTATTAAGAACTTTTTCGACCGTTTTGTAAATTAAAATATCCAATTAAAACGCTCGTTTTTTACTTTCTCTTACCTCTTTATATGTTAATATATCCAAAAATTCGATGTCGAGATTTTGATGGATATACACGTTTTGACGACCCCTCAGTTTTTTTAAAATTAAAAAATGAATTTATTGTTATTATTAATCACATATTAATTAAGAAATTTTAAAAATAAGCTTAGATGATTTATTTAAAAATCAAATATCAAATTAGTTCAGCATTCTTGCAATAGATGGCAGGCTAGTCTAACAGCTGATCCCCTTTTGGCCTATATTTAAATATTTTTATGCTTTTATAAAAAATACATAATATATAATAGCATTTATAAAGTATTTATTGTTTAAAGATCAATGAAAATCAACCAAATTCATTAAATATTAATAGCTACCATTCTGACATCTCTTGGCAAATTTTTGAATTACTTGATTTTTGGGCATACTTTTTATGACACACTACGCCATCTTATCGGAAAAAACATGCGTAACCACTTCGCTCCAGAGCCCCTTAAAAAAAAATATACATATATAGGCGGAAACTAAATATATCTCGACATAAAAAAATCTGGTGTGACAAGCACAGTACACAACTTTTGATTATCGAAGGTACGAGAAAGTTGTATGCTGTGCGACCAGTTTTTTATTTATTTATTTGCCCCTTCCAGCCTAAGGCAGGCAGGCAATTGGGCAATTTTTTATTTATTATTACCGCAAACGTGATTAAAACAATAACAATGACTTCCCGGTATTTTGCGCAACATAATTGTGACTTTTAGATAAAAATGGCCACTTGGGCGTTACGTAACGTCTAGGGGGAGGGGGGGGTCCAGAAAAATGTTACGGCGCTTTACATGGGGGGGAGAGAGGGGGGTCAAAAATCTTCAAAATTGCGTTACGTAATACTTGAACGACCCCTATAAGTTTCCCGTGAATTCAAAAGATTGACATATAAAGCAATGTAGAATTTATAAAAAGGAAATATATGTTGGGGGAATTTGAGAGAAGAGAGAAGGCTATTCCTTATCTAATCCTCTCTTCTTTTTTTTTATAGAATCCTTGACAAAACGTGATGAACTTAAGTTAATCTCCCTCTGTAATAAGGAGGAGGGTGCGCCGTAGTATATCGTCTAATCAAAGGGGTAGATTGAGGGAAGATAGAGTCACGTTGTCTTTGGGATAATTCAAGAGGAGCTCCACCCTCCATCCACATCAGGTCCATTATGGGTCATTACTAAATCAAGTTCAGGCTTTATTAAAAGCAGCTGCCAGCTTTCACAAATACTAGTGCAAGCGGGGAAGGAAGACAAAGAGGGCGCTAAATTTGCACAAAAAAATATTATTTACTATCTTTACAAATTCTCTTTGATCTCTCTCTTCTAATTAGGTATTCGCAAACTTTTCTTTGCTATATATATATATAAAGCTTATATATATATAATTATATTGAATGAGCTTTTTTATTTTTATTTAACAATTTGTAAGTTTATTTGGACCCTGTTACGCATTACTGTGTCAAGCGCCAGGTACCGAGATTTGAGAAAATTAACATTAAAGTTTTTTGTTTTCATTGGATTATATATAATTTTTTTTGCCAATTTTGCAAGTAACATTAAATATAAATTTTTTTAGGACATATTTCATAAAAATCTGGTGTGACTGGCGCACAGCACACAACTTTCTCTTACCTTCGGTAATCGAAAGTTGTGTTCTGTGCTTGTCACACCAGATTTTTTGTGTCGACATGTATTTAGTTTCCGACCATAGGGTACGATTGAATTCAAGATGTAAAATTTATAAGTATGGGAAAATATTTATATTTTGTTACCATGGCAACCATTTCTCCTATCTTTTCTATGGAGTACAAGAGTAAAGTGGTCTTCAGAAGATTTCAATGACAAAATGAGAATATACATTTTATAGAGAATTTAAAAAATAATTGATTTTTGAATTTAAAAAAAAAATCGTTGGAGCAAATTTTGAGAAAATCGAAAAAA
Source organism: Euborellia annulipes (assembly GCA_023213315.1). Taxonomy (NCBI): domain Eukaryota; kingdom Metazoa; phylum Arthropoda; class Insecta; order Dermaptera; family Anisolabididae; genus Euborellia; species Euborellia annulipes. Next base: position 16,433 of record JAKCPI010003672.1, on the reverse strand, counting down.
ACTGAAAAAGTACATCAGTAAAGTATTAGTAATCTTTGGCCGATTTTGTTCAAAAGCTTCGTGTCACGTCCCATGGGGGTGCCTAACTTAAATATAAAATTTCAACCTCCTAGCTCTTTTCGTTCTTGAGATATTTTGTTCACAGACACACAGACAGACAGACAGACCATGTCGCGAAAACCACTTTTTTGGATTCAGGGGACCTCAAAACGTGTATATCCATCAAAATCTCGACATCGAATTTTTGACATGAAACCAATACTTTCTCTCTCTATATATATTAACATATATATAGAGGTAAGAGAAAGTAAAAAAGATATAAGTTGATAGTAAGTGTATCAAAGATTTTATTACTAACTTAGTTTGGGAAACTCGATATGTTGCTGAATGGATTCACTTCAAATTTATGCGCACAGTTAATGGTTGAAATGCCAGATGCCTGCGATGTGTATATTAATGTACGATGTTAATATGGCTTAAATCAGGCGTGTGCGACCTTTACAGGACTCTATGCCATATTAGAAAGTAGAAAGATTGCGCGGGCCGGAGTAACTTCAGGGTATATACAGGCCTGGCAAAAATCTTTTAAAATCAATGTACTTACTAAAAATAAAATCACTCTTTTCATAAATTAAGATCGATCTCGCTTTAATTGTGGAATAGATGCATAATGGAAGAGACAAAATAAATCAAAATTAATTTATATTTTTTTCCTTTGTATTTTCTTTTAAATCTTTAAAAAAAAAATTGGCCAAAAAGTACTAGTACATTACTAATGCACTTTTTCAGTTTTTTTTCGATTGTCTCAAAATTCGCTCCAACGATTTTTTTTAACAAGACTGTGAGTGTTTTTTATTGATGAGGCCAAACATCCCATGGGCCCCGGGAATCGAACCCAGGATCTCCGCCTTTCCGGGGCATAGGCGTGCTATCCATTGCACCAGGCCACCGGACCCTCGACCTGTACCAATAAAACTCACTTCCCCTTATATGCAGTTAGTCTTGCAAGTCACTAACTCGTAACGAAAACGTGAAAAACTTTAAAGAAAAATTTTCCACTTATGCGCCGCTTGTTACAGATTATAGATTTTTTTTTAAATTCAAATATCAATTATTTTTTAGATTCTCTTTAAAATGTATATTCTCATTTTGTGATTGAAATCTTCTGAAGACCACTTTACTCTTGTTCTTCATAGAAAAGATAGGAGAAATGGTTGCCATGGTAACAAAATATAAATATTTTCCCATACTTATAAATTTTACATCTTGAATTCAATTGTAACATGACCCTACTGTCGGAAACTAAATATATGGCGACACAAAAAATCTGGTGTGACAAGCACAGTACACAACTTTCGATTACCGAAGGTAATTTATTGCAATTTTAATTAAACGGAAATTGATGAAAAAATAACTTTAAGAATTATTTTATTAAGGTTTTTTTTAACACACTTTTTCCCATTCCACGCTCACACTCTTTGTCAAACACAGAAGCACACAGATTAAATTTTTCTTTACAATTTCAACAAGTTAATTCATCCCAATTTGATGCCTTTGATTTAGGTTTGAATGAATACTGACTTGATAATTTAAAAATTTAGTACATTATTTATGTGACACTCTATATTTACATTACATTAGGCAATAATTATATAAAGAAAATAGATAGTCAAAGGGTTTTTTTTAATTAAATCAATTTCCCTAATATAAAGTATTATTAAACAATTTTTCTTTATAAAATATTATTGAAGATCAATGACCACTGGGGCTTAAAACCATCCTCCTACCCTAACTCTCTTGAAAAATATACCTTAAATAGAATAAATTTATTTATTATATTATTTTTTTATTTTTCAGATGGCAAACAGTGTAAGAAGAGTCATCACCAGCCTTCACGTCTCTGCTGAACCTGCTAGCTGCTCCTGTCTTCAGGGCTCAAACTGCGCTTCCAGCACCTGCAGTACAACTAAGGCCTGTATATTTTTATTAGCGGGGCGCAGAGCTAGATATATTTAGGTTTTTTTCAAAATTTCTTTTTCTTTTTGATTCGACTTCAATAACTTATTTTAGATAGATTAAAAAATAAAAATAGGATGTATTAATATTTTCTTTCTCCATTCCAGGATCCCTAATTTAACCATTTTTTTCAGAGCCCCAATTCATCGATTGAAGACATCGTGGGATAACAATGGATGTGTATGTAAGTAGGTTTTTTTGTAAAATTTGTATTCTATTACGAATGCAAATGAAAACATCCACCGTGGGACATCATCTTCATGAGACAAAACAAAGTGTTTAGCTTTTAGGTTTATCAGTCATAGGAAGGATATGTGTATTGGGGTATCTCTTCATCTCTTTCTATCTTTTTTCTTTTTCAGCTTAATTTAAATGTTAAATACACATAATCCTTTAAGTTAGATATACTACATTATATAGAATCTAGGGGGAGATAAAACATTTCTGCGCTCACGCTTTCATTTTTTTTGGGGGGGGAGGGGGGGTCTAGGCCTCAGGATCCTCTGAGTATCAACTGAATGTTTTTCGATTGGGGAATGATGTTCTTATACTGGCATAGGTGTCGTTATTTCTTCCCCATTGTTTCCAAATAGGACGGCAGTGATTGGGGCACTGCAACGTTAGGTGATTAGGATAGGGATTCCCAGAAAAGAATGTCTATTCCCTAATTGACTGATGTTCAGGAGAAAAAAGAGGATTCTCTATTAACGCGTTTTTTAAGAAAGATTATCTAAATCTTTCTATCGAAACCCGGTCGTCCACTGGTTTCTTGGCCTGAATGTTTTAGTAGAGGGTAGGTTAGAGGCGGAGTGGTTCCCTCTTTGGATAGGATAGGTGTTGTTTAGCTTTTTTATACATTCCGATCCTCACCATGCTCTTACTGAGGCATTCAGGCCCTTGACTCCGGTCTTGTACTTACCGGGATTCGCATCCTAATACCGTTTTTTCTATTTTCATTTCTTCTTCAACTTTACTTGGGTGTGGGCGCGTTTCACCGTTCCGTTATCGATAACTTTATAGACTTATAGACTGTCTATCGGGAGTGTTCGTGTTTCGCGATCGTCTCAAGAAAGAAGAGGCTCTCCACCCTGAAGAGTTAGGTGGCCAACTGAGCCACAGAGGGGGGGATTGGGTGTAGGTTAGATTTAGAAGACAGAAGACTTGGGTTCCTGCGAGTACTTCTTCAAGGTAACTAATTTTTAATATATATAAAAGGAATTTGAAAAAAACAGCTGATTATTAATGAAATATCATTGACAATACTACTAACCAATTATTATATATTTCATGATATAAAAGGATACAACCAATAATAAAAGCATCTATTTTTTAACACTCTTTATTTCGGAACGTTTCGGCTATGATCAACAAAGCCATCTTCAGCCCTCCAAGCTAGAAATATATACATACATTCATTAAATAATTGTTTTGTTAATAAATCGTCATAATAGTAGCTAGCTTGGAGGGCTGAAGATGGCTTTGTTGATCATGCAAGCGTACCGAAATAAGAGTGTTACAAAATAGATGCTTTTTATTATTGGCTGCATCAAGGGCGGATACAAGGGGAGGTAAAGGGGGTAATTACCCCCGAGATTTGAAAAAATACCTTTTTTTTGCAAACAAATTCATTTTTCACGTAAAATTTTAAAAATTAATACTTAAAAATTTGATTTGTATTTATATTCTGGCAAACAAGTACAGAATGCGCCTTTAAATTAGTGAAATTAAGAAAAAATAGTGTGCTGGGCGACGAGTCACTCAAATTACCCCCCCCTCGAGAAACACCTCTGATCCGCCCCTGGGCTGCATCCTCTTTTTAAATCATTAATCTAATTGTATAACAGCCAGAATTCGTTATTTATTATATATTTCATTTTTCACTTCTCTCAATATTTTTTTCAAATTCCACTTTTAATAATAATAATAATATTTATAATTTTCTCCTTTGTTTCAGATGGGTGGTTGGGAGTGGGGGCTGCACTTGGGCGTTCTTCGAATGCAACCAAGTGAATTCTTCAGTACGTAAATATTTAATTAAATCCATTCAAAATAATTACTCAAAGATATAAGAAAAATATTATTTTCTTTTTTTTTAGTCAAGGGCATCATTATAAAAATTCAGAAATATTATTTCTCGTCATTCTTAATGCCGTTGTGGCATGAAAATTTCAAGATAAAATAAATAGAAAAGCATAACAAGAAAACAAGTGACTTTGATAAATCGGATCTAAAACGTCAACTCAAATAAATAAATATATTTTAATTTTGATAAATAAAATAAAATATCAAATCTTAAGGAGGCCTATTAATTTTTTTTTTTTAAATCACGCTAATTTCTTGATATTAATTGTGTAATTTTTTTTTTTTTTTAGGTGACACATCAAAAAGAATAAACAAACAAAATAAGAAAATATTCCCTCAATTTTCACTATAACATATCGCCATATTATTCCCTCTAATAAAGTGAAATAATTAAAAAAAATTATAGTTTTATGAATATCACCATGCAAGTGAAACTTTTTTCGAACCCATAGAAAATCTGGTGTGACTGGCGCACAGCACACAACTTTCTCTTACCTTCGGTAATCGAAAGTTGTGTACTGTGCTTGTCACACCAGATTTTTTGTGTCGACATGTATTTAGTTCCCGGCAGTACAGTATATTCAATTTTCAAGATGTAAAATTTATAAGTATGGGAAAATATTTATATTTTGTTACCATGGCAACCATTTCTCGTATCTTTTCTATGGAGTACAAGAGTAAAGTGGTCTTCAGAAGATTTCAATCACAAAATGAGAATATACATTTTAAAGAGCAACTAAAAAATAGTTGATTTTTGAATTTAAAAAAAAATCGTTGGAGCAAATTTTGAGAAAATCGAAAAAAACTGAAAAAGTACATCAGTAAAGTACTAGTACTCTTTGGCCGATTTTGATTAAAAGCTTTTTTTTTCCGGTCCCGGGAGGTATTTAACTTAAATATAAAATTTCAACCTCATAGCTCAATTCCTTCATGCTTAAAAGTGAACACAGACACACCCAGACACCACCCCCGGACACACAGACACACACACACACAGACAGACCATGTCACGAAAACCACTTTTTTGGATTCAGGGGACCTCAAAACGTGAAGATCCATCAAAATCTCGACATCGAATTTTTGACATGAATCCAATACTTTCTCTCTATATATATATTACATATATACATAGGTAAGAGAAAGTAAAAATTAAAAGAGTAAAAAAATCATTTTTTTACTTTTTCTTACCTATGTATATATGTAATATATATATAGGAGAGAAAGTATTGGATTCATGTCAAAAATTCGATGTCGAGATTTTGATGGATCTTCACGTTTTGAGGTCCCCTGAATCCAAAAAAGTGGTTTTCGCGACATGGTCTGTCTGTCTGTGAACAAAATATCTCAAGAACAAAAAGAGCTAGGAAGTTGAAATTTTATATTTAAGTTAGGCACCCCCATGGGACGTGACACGAAGCTTTTGAACAAAATCGACCAAAAAGTACTAGTACTTTACTGATTCACTTTTTTAGTTTTTTTCGATTTTCTCAAAAAATTTGCTCAAACGATTTTTTTTAAAATTCAAAAATCAATTATTTTTTAGATTCTCTATAAAATGTATATTCTCATTTTGTGATTGAAATCTTCTGAAGACCACTTTACTCTTGTACTCCATAGAAAAGATAGGAGAAATGGTTGCCATGGTAACAAAATATAAATATTTTCCCATACTTATAAATTTTACTTTCTCTTACCTATGTATATATGTAATATATATAGAGAGAGAAAGTATTGGATTCATGTCAAAAATTCGATGTCGAGATTTTGATGGATCTTCACGTTTTGAGGTCCCCTGAATCCAAAAAAGTGGTTTTCGCGATATGGTCTGTCTGTGGGTGGGTGGGTGTGTGTGTTGTGAAGCTAAAAGAACAGAGAGAGAGAGAGAGATACAAAATTTGATATTTGGAATCTAAAGCTCTATTTTTAAACTCATTCGATGGCAAAATTTGATATATTTCTAGAACAAGACACACATGTAAAGATTCCCACAGAAAAGCGCAAATTCTGCAAATGGAATCGTTACACGTGTGTCTGATCCCCTGGGAATGGGGGATTACTGTCTGGAAGAAGGCATAAAAGGCCACCCCCACTCCCGGGCGAGATCATTCTCTCTCTCAACCTCCGAAGTATCAGACTGTATATTAATATAATAAATATAAATTTAAAAATTACAACACTTTTACTGAAAAACCCCCCAACAAAAATCCCCTGAGAAGGCAACAGACAACACCTGTGCAAAGCGACTTACAACATGTGTTCAATTTTAAGGATGAAGGAATTGAGCTACGAGGTTGAAATTTTATATTTAAGTTAAACACCCCCCGGGACCGGAAAAATAAGCTTTTAATCAAAATCGGCCAAAGAGTACTAGTACTTTACTGATGTACTTTTTCAGTTTTTTTCGATTTTCTCAAAATTTGCTCCAACGATTTTTTTTAAAATTCAAAAATCAATTATTTTTTAGATGCTCTTTAAAATGTATATTCTCATTTTGCGATTGAAATCTTCTGAAGACCACTTTACTCTTGTGTTTCATAGGAAAGATAGGAAAAATAGTTGCCATGGTAACAAAATATAAATATTTTCCCATACTTATAAATTTTACATCTGAATTCAAATGTACCGTACTGTCGGGAACTAAATATATTTCGACACGAAAAATCTGGTGTGACAAGCACAGTACACAACTTTCGATTACCGAAGGTAAGAGAAAGTTGTGTGCTGTGCGCCAGTCACACCAGATTTTTTTCAAATATTTTCCAAAAATTTTTGATAAAATCACTAGCAAATTTTTTAAAATTTTAATTTTATTAAAATTGTGATTTTATTCAAAATTTTTAAAGTTTTATAGTAGATTTGTTTTGTGTTTATACTATTTGAACATATTAAATTATTTTAATTTTCTAAAAAAAAATTTTTTGCCCCCCCCTGATTCAAATTCGTTCCGGCGCCCCTGTGCCCCAGCCCCAAAGGGTGGATATTTAGGTATAAATAAAGTCTTCCTCGAAAAAAGGTCAAATGAATTAAACGGAAGCGGCAAATTTTTCAGCAGGACGGAAAAACTCAAGTTTCCCTAAAAAAAAAAAAGGTAAAATAATTTTCATGCAAGAGAAAAAAAAACCTTCGTGTAGAGAGAGAAAAATTTCCCGGAAGGCGGCAAAAAAGGGTGTGTAATGTTATTCCCAACGCACCTTTGGGGTGGCGACTTCAAAAGGTTGGGAAACACTCAGCTAGTGTCTTCTCACTGAGCCACGGGCCACGGGCATGCGCTCAAAGGTTAAAATTAAAACAATATATACATGGATCTGTTATGCATGTTCAAATATTTATTTAAAATATTATATATGTATATATAAGTATAAAAATAAGTATCTAGGATATTTCAAACATAGAAGGTTGCAAATTATGGAAATGTTTTTTCTTGTTTGCTTCAAAATAATTAAAATTAAATGGAAGAAATTGTTTAAATGATATGAGCTCACAGGGCCGGATCTAGGGGGAGGGGCAGTGGGTGCGTGTGCCCCGGGCGACAGATATCAGGGGGCGGCAATTAAAGAAAGATTTACTAAAAAAAAGGTAAAATGATATGAATTTTTGTTTAGAAAATTTTAAGGAAGGGGCGGCTAATTAAATTTTGCCCTCCCTAAAAAATCTCCTAGTTCCGGCCCTGTGAGCTCATTACATCCTTCCCTCTGTATTTGTCAAGTCTTTGTAAATGGAATAGTTATTTATCATTAATACGTTCACTTTTCACTTGCACTGTTTCACTGCACAACATTAAAAACTTTTCTTTTTTTTTTTATAGATATACAGTACATATTGAATTAATTGTCTTTATTTTAATTAAAATGTAATTTTCGATTAAAATTATTGTAAAATGACTTAGAAATAATACAAAAATATTTTATAATAAATGTTTAATATTAGATTACATTTTTTTAAACAAACGGAAAGGTTCTTTCTTTTTTTACAGATATGGCGTGTTGTTTTTTATCCACTGGAATTCACGCATGACGTCATAGATGAAATGCTAATGAATCTGTAATGAATGAAATTAACAACGATTATTTTTAATCGCTGACATTTTTAAAAGTAAATAACTTAACCTCAAAATTATTAAATTGTAAAAAAAAGGATTATAAAAAATAATTTAAATTCAAATGAGCAGCAGTGACAGGCATGCAGATTGTTTAGATATCCGAAAAAATTGTCCCCATAATTCATCCAGATTCATTTTCTACTAACAAGGAATTCCGTACAGGTATTTGAATTTTTTTTTTTTTGTCATTTTATTTAAAGTATTTTTTGGCATCGAAGGCCATTTAGAGCCAGTCTCTATTTATTTCAATTTATTGGTAGCCAATTAAATTGAAATAAATTTTTGTAGCCTGAGACGGGAGGCGAAGCACAAGAGGCGGATTCTCTATCACTGTGCTATGGCCCAAGGGTTCAGGTATCTGAATTCTTATGTTGCTTTAAATTTATTATTATTATAAATAATTATTATAATAGTAATTGTAATATATATAATAATATATGGAATTTATAGGTGGATGTAGAGTTGATGAATGAAGAAAATGAATCCCAGCTATTCTTTTTCTTTATTCATTAATTGTAATAACTTCTGACATGATAAATTCATTCAAAATTGTTTCTCAACCAAAATTCATCATCGGTTTCCCCGGGATTAGAGATCCGATGAATTTACGACGAGCTGAATTAAGAAACAACTTGTGGAATTATCGCTTAATGCGATTAATAAAACAACACGCCTATTCTGCATCTTACATTTTTATTTTTATAAACCATATACCCCTTTATATGCTCTTTCAGCATTTCTATCAAGCAAACTTTAATTACTGCTTGATGATTAACTCCAAAATTTATAGAATTGTCAATGTAGGGTCCACAAATTCTATGTGTTCTCACAACTTTCTTCAACTCGTTTTGTAATAACTTGTAATTTGTATCCTGATTCAGATGAGATTATTAGATATAAGTTGACTTCGCAGCTTCTTTCGTCTGAGGATGATGTTCGTTCGAAAGATCAATAAAAACACAGTTTTTATTTTTAAGTTATGCTATTGATGGTCAATTGCCTTGTACAATGATCAGTTTCGTTACATAATCTTTGTACAAGGCAGTTGACCATCAATATCATAACTTAAAAATAAAAACCGTGTATTGATCTTTAGAACGAACATCATCCTTAGACGAAAGAAGCTGCGTAGTCAACTTATATCTAACTTGTAATATTTTGTGCTTTGTTCTTTGGAAAGGACCTACATCTGTGTACCCTATGTTTTGGATCAAATTAAAGTGTTTTGAGGGTTATGACTTTTATTATCAATCAAACCTTTGTATTCACCAACGAAAGAATATGGATTTCTTAAGGCATGATAAATCGTTATATTTGACATACTGACTGGTAAATATTATTGTCATATTCCTTTATCGATGTAATGGCAAATGCAAACAAGGGCGGATACAAGGGGGGTAAAGGGGTACTCCCGCCGAGATTTGAAAAAAATACCTTTTTTTCGCAAAAAAACTTATTTTTAACGTACAATTTTAAAAATTAATACTTAAAAATTTTATTTCTATTTATATTCCGGCAAACAAGTACAGAATGCGCCTTTAAATTACTGAAATTAAGAAAAAATAGTGTGTTGTGCGACGAGTCACACCAGATTACCCCCCCCCCCGAGAAACATCTCTGGATCCGCCCTTGAATGCAAACTGAATGAAATCGTTACAATGTCCTGTTAACGCCCAACGATAAATCGAAACAATTCAATGGTTATGATAAATTGCTAGCGAATTGTTATCGAAGCGTGTAAACCGGCTTTTAGATAATAAGAACCTTCCAATGAGAAGATTTCTTCTCTGGCGGTTAATCCAACTCACATTTTGGGCTAAATTGTGATTGAATTTGATCCGACTCCTTTAGCATCGCTAACAATTCACCTGCAATATTCTTATGCTTATTCGCTATAGCAACTTGCAATAATGTTTTCCCTTGACTGTTACGAGCATTTATTAAAGCTAAGAACTCATCAGATTTTACTGCTCTTAGCTTGCTGATAGCTCCAACATTTCCATTTTTTGAATCCCTAAACAATTCTTCAATTAATTTCAGTAAATTTGAAATTTTTTGGTCCTTGGAAACATCAATGGGCATTTTACCGTCTTTATTTTTAATGTTATAAGTTGCACCATGTTTTAATAATGATTTTATGATATCTAAGCAGCCAATTTTAGCTGCAACATGAAGTGATGTAGTACCACCAGAAGTTGTTCTAGCATTAATAAAGTCATTTAATTTATCGCGACTGATATGTTGCAACAAAAACTCGACAATTTCCTTGTAACCTTTGGAAGTAGCAGTGTGTAACGGTGTATTACCTTTATTGGTAACTTGAGTAACATCAGCTCCATATTTGAGTAAAATATTCACAATATCTACGTGCCCATTGTCTACAGCGAAATGCAACGGTGTTCTTCCATCAATGTCTTTATCATTGGGATCAGCTCCATTTTTTAGTAGACGCTTAACAGTTTGTATGTCACATTTACTAGCAGCAATGTTGATATCTTTTTGCAGATGCTGGAGAACCTCTGATACGCCACTACCCTCTAACTTAAATCTTAAATTAATAATTTCTATCTTTGTTAAAATATCTAAAACACACCGATGGCTTGGTCCAAAAAGAGCTTTTATTTGATCAAAACTTTCTTTGTATGATTTAAGTGCGCTAATCCATTTGCCTTGGACAAAAAATACATTCCCTATGCTGTATTGAGTATTCAAAGTGTCTGGGTGGTTTTGTTGCAAAGCTTTTTTCTGGATATTTAAAACCTCTTGAAAAGCCTTCAAGGCTTCATGGTATTTTTTTTGTTTGAAAAGTATTCCAGCAATATTATGTAACGTTCTTAATGTATCCGCATGATTAATACCTATAATCATTTTCTTCTTTTCGAAAACTTCTTTATAGATTGTTAAGGACTCTTCAAGCATATCTTGGTTATTTAGTACCAGTGCTATATTATTTTGGGCACTCACTGTGTGCAAGTCAAATGGGCCTAGTGTTTTTTTTCTTATTTCAAAAATATTCCTATTGATATCTAATGCTTCTTCATATTTGCCCAGTTTATCTAATACTAATGCCATGTGAAACTGAGTATCTAAAGTATCTGAATGATTTGGCCCTAATATTTCTTTTTGCTTCTGGTAAACTTCCTGATGAATATTAAATGCTTCTTCATCTTTCCCCAGTCGATGCAGCACTAAAGCAATTGTGCTTCGTGTACTTAGAGTATCCTCATTATTTAAACCCAGCATTTCTTTTTGTTTCTGAAAAATTTCTTGATAGATATTTAAAGCTTCTTGGTAACTTCCTTTTTTGTATACGATTTTGGCTATATATGTCTGCATATCCAAAGTACCAGGATTATCTGGCCCTAGAATTTCTTTTCTTCTTTCAAATGCATTTATGAAAATACTTAAGGGTGTTTGGTAATTGCCTTGATTGAAGAGCATTAAAGCTCTAACAATCTGAGAGGATATGTCACTTTGCGATATCCCTTTCAACAGTTCGACTTTTGAAAAATTACTATGTACTGCAGCAACTACTAACGATTTGTTCTCTCTATTACGAGCTCGCATCACTGCTTTTAGTGTATCACTATCCTTTATCTTATTTAGGGTATTAATAACTTGAGAATTATCTTCTCTAACTTTTTCAAATGACTCATTAATTAATTTAAACAAATTCATTATATCTTTATCTACAGCCAAGTCTGATGGCGTTTTACCGTTGTCAGAAATCGCATCATATACTGCACCATGGATCAATAGAGATTTTATAATTTTTAAATGGGAGAATTTAGCAGCATAATGCATTGGGGTAAATCCCTTATTACTAACCACATTAGGATTGGCTTTATTCTGTAAGAGAATATTGACAACTCCGTCCAAGCCTTTCCATGCAGCATAATGTAATGGCATTCCACTATCAGCCCCTTTCCTTTTTCCATCAATAAATGCTCCTGCTCTAATGTCATTTTCAACCTCTGAAGAGCTATCACGTTTTACAGAATCATATAATTTTTCAGTTGATGCTAATAAATTGATAACTTCTTTGTTTTTAGTAACTTCTAACGGCTTTCTATTAAACATGTCAACCGCGTTATAAACTGCGCCATTTTTTAATAAGACTTTAATAATGTCTTTGAAAGAAAAGCTAGCAGCAATATGCATAGGGGTCGACCGATTAGCGTCTTTAGCATTAACGTCAGCACCGTGGGCTATTAAATATTTTACAACTTCTAAATGACCTTTCATTGCCGCATAGTGAAGTAATGTCTGATTGGCTGCACCAAGATCATTAATACTTAACCCCATACTAAGGAAAAACTCAACGGTATCTTTAAAACCTTCTCTAGCTGCAATATGTATAGGCTTTGAGCCAGAGGCATTTTTTGCATTAATATTAGATCCTTTATCTACAAGACATTTTACCATTTCTAAGTTATTCTCCTGCGAAGCAATGTGCAGTATCGTCCAACCATCGTTACCTTTAGCGTTAATATCTAATTCCTCATATTGCAGAAACGATTTCACCACTTGCAAATGACCATTTGCAACAGCTAATTCTAAAGGTGTTCTGTTCTTATTGTCCTTGAAATTAATTTTTGCTCCATTATTTAATAGGACTTCAACAACATTAACATGGCCGAGTCCTGCTGCTATATGTAGTGGAAAACCTTCAACATTTCCAATGTTAACGTTAGCCCCGTTTGTTATTAAAATTTCAGCAACTTCCTTATGACCATCTTGTGCTGCAACATATAATGGTGATGCTAAATTAAAAGCCATAGCATCAACATCGGCTCCCCTTGCTATCAGAGCATTTACTATTTCCTTGTCGCCTCCTTTAGCAGCCAAAAATAATAGCGAATTTTCAGCCCCTTTCATGTTAATATCGGCGTTGTTTTTTAGTAAAATCTTGACAATTTCCCTATACCCAGCCACGACTGCCATTGCTAAAGGTTGGCCATCTGTTTCATTAACACTAGCTCCATTTTGTATAAGAACTTGAACGATCTCCTTATGATTATCTCTAATAGCAGAAAGCAATGGTGTTTGGTTGTTATTGTCCTTAACATTAATATTGGCTTTATTTGCTATCAAAATCTCGACGATTTCTTTATGGCCTGTTTCCACAGCTATATGTAACGGTGTCATACCTTCAGTGTTAACTTGAGCTTTATTTTTTATTAAAAGATTGACAATTTTTTTGTGTCCTCCAATAATGGACTCATGTAAAGGTGCAAAACCATAATTAGCTGTTGTATTGACTTCGGCTTTATTTTCGATTAGAAAAGCAATAGCGTCTTCGTGTCCATGCAGAGCAGCATCATGCAATGGCGTCCTGCCATCATTAGTTCTAGAGTCAACTTCTGCTTTGTTTTTTATGAGAAGATCAATAATATCTTTGCTACCATTTATTGCAGCTGCATGTAGTGGCGTGCTACCCTCAATGTTTTTAGATCTAATTTCAGCTTTATTTTTTATAAGGAGTTCAACAATATCTTTGTGACCATTCAGAGCAGCTAAATATAATGGCGTTAGATTACTATTAGCTTTTTCATTGATTTCTGCTCCATTTTTTATTAAAAGTTCCATAACTTCCATATGGCCAATTTGAGCTGCATGGTGTAATGACGTATAATTATGGTTATCTTTCGTGCAAATGTTAACACCATGCTTGAGAAGGGCAGCAACTATTTTCAAGTGGCCACTCCTTACCGCAAAATGTAATGGAGTTAGACCTTCCACAGTAGCAACATTAGCATTGGCCTTATTTTTCAGTAAAGCCTTCGCGATGCCCTCATGTCCATCTTTTGCTGCATAGTGTAAAGGTGTATTATTGTAAGTTTTGTCAACAGCATTGACATTTGCTCCATGTTTCAATAGGACGTCAGCTATCTTTTTCATGGCCGTTTTCTACTGCATAATGTAATGGTGTACACCCCTCTGAGACCCTAGCATTAACATTTGCTCCTTTCAGAATTAAAGCGGCCACTATTTCAAGGTGGCCGTTTAAGGCTGATGCATGTAAGGGGTGTAATCCCTGTCACTTCTAGCATTAACGTCTGCCTCATTTTGAAGTAAGAAATGAACCAATTCCAGGTGACCTTTTTCTGCACTTTCATGTAAAGGAGTAAAGCCACCCATAGCCTCGTCAATATCAACATTTGTATCTTTTTTCAGTAGGAACTTAGCAACATCTACATGATTATTTCTTATTGCATAATGTAAAGGTGAGAGACCCCTCATATCGAGAGTAACGGCATTGGCTTTATTATTTAATAAAACTTCAATAATATCCTTGTGACCATTTTGGGCTGCAATGTGCAGTGGTCTCTTGCCATGATTATCTTCAATATCAACACATATACCTACATCTTTTACAAAATATTTCACAGTATTTTTTCTTCCATATTCAGCAGCAATATGGAGTGGGCTTTGACCATTGATGTCCTTAACATTAGCATTTAAATTTTGATTAATAACAAATTTTATAAGCTCAAGACTAGGCCCCTTGGCAGCAAAATGCAATGCGCTCCATGAGTTCCTACTTCTAGCACTGATGTCTGCTCCTTTGCTGAGACAACTCTTCAAGTCTTCAAGATTTCCCTCTTCCAACGCAGCAAACATTTTTTCCTGATTGGTAATAGTGATAAGCCTTTCATTGTATTTATTCTTTAGCTTGAATAGGTCATCGCTTACTAATTTACCAATTTTCTTCTTACTTTTCATTACGTTTTCTGAAATGAATTTTTTGGCATTCAAGATAACTGCTACTGAGGGATCAGATAACAAAAAATCAAGTATGGTATTGTCGTGTGCTAAGTGATTACGCAAACATTTCCCAGTTAATAAGGGAGTGTTCTCATCTAAAAAAAGTAGATTGTTTTCTAGATACTTCTCTGATCGATCTAAGATTGACATTATATCTAGAACAAGCATTTCAACTATTGCCTGCAATTTTTTATTCCTCTTATAGGAAGGGACTTTTTCAATTAACTTCCCGTCTAATGCGTTATTCCTTAAAATACTTTCCAATTCAGACAGCTTCAGTGCAAGCTGGTTGTTATATTTTTCTTCTGTTATTTTGTAGGTCTTTTTTCTGTTTATATGTTGGAATGAATGAACCTTTCTCATTCAATTTGCCTCTTAATTCTTCAATCCATTTTAGATCTCCTGTTTCAAATGCAGCAATATGAAAAATCTTACAAGTTACTATGTTTACATTTTCCAGGTTAACGTCCTGTATTCTTGTCCTAGCACTATGAAAAAATTTTCATTGATAGTTCGGCAATTTTTTTAAGATCGTGAGACTCTATTTGGGAAGAAGAAATGTTCTCTAGTGCTTTATTAGCAAAGAATTTTATACCTCTAATAACATTATGGTCGATCATAGTGGCATTCAAATGAGTATCAAGGCACTTTAATAAAATAAACGACGAAAAATAATCAGATCTCACATTCCTTCTGATTTACTCTTTCATTAAATTGAACATGTTATTAATTTTACTAAATAGCTTCATTTCATAATTCGTCTTGTCAGTTATATTATTGCTTAATTCTTCAATGAGTTTTTCAAGTTTATCATGTTCTGTCAATTTATTAAAATTCTCAGTCATTTTATCTAATTCAACATTTCTAAATATTTCAGCTACTTCTTTTATCTCTTCCAAGTTTTCACTTTTAGTGATTTTCTTTAGCAATTTTATAATCAATTTAATTTTATTGCTGTAAAGAATATCAGAAATTACATTATCGATTTTTTTAATATCATTTTGAATACGAACAAAAAAGCTGAGACATTATGACATTTTCTTCAATTTCTGTCCTCTTTAGAGAGCGAATAAGTGATGTGATAGCGAATTACGCAAATCTATAATGTCTTTCCTTGAATTCTTTGGTAATGTTAGTAGAAGCAAATCGCTTGTACTCGCTAGATAATTTAGGTGATTCTAAAGTGTTTTTTAAATTTTCGCCAATAACCTGTAAAACCTGTATGATAACTAATTGTTCTTCCTTTTGCTTTAGGATCCGCCGATAATGCCAGCTTTATATTATCACTTATTTTCTTTAAAGAATGGATATCCTTAATTTGTTGGTAATCGCTATACAACCTCAAATTGAGGGTAACTGCCAATGACCTTTGTAACAACTTCCTCGCGTTTCAGCTTTGGTAGATCAACACTTTCACCACCAATATCCAAATCTTTAAGTTTCTCTTGAAAAATTGCCCAAATGATTT
>JAKCPI010003671.1:0-11500 GCA_023213315.1 Euborellia annulipes | reverse complement strand
TCCGAACCAGCGACGTTTGGTATAGGAGGTAGGCGCCCTACTTACTACGCCAAACCCGGGGGCAATTTAAAATTTAAAAAAACCCATGGTATTAGCACACAACTTTCTCTTACCTTCGGTAATCGAAAGTTGTGTTCTGTGCTTGTCACACCAGATTTTTTGAATATACATATTGTTAGTTCCCGACAGTACGGAACATTTGAATTCAGATGTAAAATTTATAAGTATGGGAAAATATTTATATTTTGTTACCATGGAAACCATTTCTCCTATCTTCCCTATGAAGCACAAGAGTAAAGTGGTCTTCAGAAGATTTCACTGGCAAAATGAGAATATACATTTGAAAGAACATCTAAAAAATAATTGATTTTTGAATTTTAAAAAAATCTGTTGGAGCAAATCTTTGAGAAAAATCGAAAAAACTGAAAAAGTACATCAGTAAAGTACTAGTACTCTTTGGCCGATTTTGATTAAAAGCTTATTTTTCCGGTCCCGGGGTGTTTAACTTAAATATAAAATTTCAACCTCGTAGCTCAATTCCTTCATCCTTAAAATTGAACACACACACCCACCCACACCCACCCACCCACAGACAGACCATGTCGCGAAAAACCAGTTTTTTGGATTCAGGGGACCTCAAAACGTGTGAAGATCCATCAAAATCTCGACATCGAATTTTTGACATGAATCCAATACTTTCTCTCTATATATATATTTCATGGGGGGGGGGGGGGGGGGGGGGGGGGGGGGGGGGGGGGGGGGGGGGGGGGGGGGGGGGGAACATAAGTTACAAGAGTAAAGTGGTCTTCAAAAGATTTCAATGGCAAAATGAGAATATACATTTTAAAGAGCATCTAAAAAATAAATGATTTATGAATTTTAATCAAAATTTTTTAAGAACGAAAAAACTGAAAAATTACATCAGCAAAGTATTTGTATTCTTTGGCCGATTTTATTTAAAATCTTATTTTCCGCCCTAGGAAGCTATCAAACTTAAATATAAAATTTCAACTTCGTAGCTTGCTTATAAATTCAACAGTCGTGTGGACCATTTTTCGGGACTCACTTTTTGGACTAAGGAGACCTTAAAACGAGTATTTCCATTAAAATCACTACATGTCATGAATATACTATTAACAGATAGATATGAGAAAGTAAAATTAAATAAAATTTATTTTCGTTTTAGTGCCGAATCGAGCAAAAATGTTTGCGAGCAAAACGTTATTGGCTAAAACTGTTCTTTCAATGCTTTTCTCTATGGGTCAACAACGCTAAACACCACGAAGTATACCAAACACAATCGGACAAGATTCGACTTCATCGAACAAAAATGTTTTGTCCGAAAACGTTTTTCCTCAAAATATAAATATTGTTTGAATTATCCTATTAAATATGACTTGAATGCCAATTATACATGTAAATTTCATTTAATTGATCAATATAACCAAATGTGAGATTTATATTGATGGGAATCATTGAACCCGGGATCTCCATCCTTTTAGAGGGGCTTCCTTTCCCCCCAGGCCACCGACTTGACTAATTATATTTTTAATATAAATTTTTCTTGCTCTAAATTCTGAATGGAAAAAATATTGGTAGTACATGTCTGACTCCTTCAGTAAATCGATAAAAATGCATATCTTATTTTAAACAACCATTCCAAGTTGTGTAATTTTATTTATAATTTTATAGCCAATAAAAATATAAAATTTTTTAAACAGGTTAATTAAAAAATTTTGGAAAAATTTAACCTAGATTAATTTCTAGACTTCGGCTCATCTCTTGTTTATAAATAAATAAGCACTTTTATTACAAAAAAAAAAAAATGCCTCTCTCAATTTCGAGATTTTGATGGATATTCACGTTTTTAGGTCCCCTGAATCCAAAAAAAGTGGTTTTCGCGACATGGTCTGTCTGTCTGTGTTCAATTTTAAGCATGAATGAATTGATTAAGCTAGGAGGTTGAAATTTTATATTTAAGTTTTGTACCCTCCTGGACCGTGAAAATAAGTTTTTAATCAAAATCGGCCAAAGACTACTAGTACTTTATTGACGTACTTTTTAAGTTTTTTTTTTTTTTTTTTTGCCCACGGGGCGTGGTGTAGAGGTTAGCGTGCTTAACCTCATATACCTAAACGTCGCGGGTTCTGACCCCCAGGCAGTCCGATGATTTTATTTAAGCCATCTGGATACCCAAAGACTACCTAGTACTTTATTGACGTACTTTTTAAGTTTTTTTTTTTTTTTTGTGCCCACGGGGCGTGGTGTAGAGGTTAGCGTGCTAACCTCTTATACCAAACGTCGCGGGTTCGGACCCCAGGCAGTCCGATGATTTTATTTAAGCCATCTGGATACCAGATGGCTTAAATAAAATGCCTGGACCCTAATATATATAAATTCATAAATAACGGTTATCGTAAATGTCTTATATGGCCTGAGCTGCCGAAAAGACAGTGTGAATGTGTGTGTGAGTGTGAATGAGTTTTTTTTTTTTTTTTTTTTTTTTTTTTGATTTTCTCGAAATTCGCTCCAACGATTTTTTTTAAATTCAAAAATCAATTATTTTTTAGGTGCTTTTTAAAATGTATATTCTCATTTTGCCATTGAAATCTTCTGAAGACCTCTTTACTCTTGTACTTCATTGGAAGGAGAGGAGAAATGGTTGCCATGGTAACAAAATATAAATATTTTCCCATGTTTATAAATTTTACATCTTGAATTTTAATATATCGGTGGAAACTAAATATATGTCGACACGAAAAATCTGGTGTGGCAAGCACAGAACACAACTTTCCTTTCGGCATCTGAGACAATTATTTTTAAATGCTCTTTAAAAGGTATATCAGTAAAAATTTTCTCGAAAATTGTTTGAAGTTTACTTTACTCATGTATTCTCAAATTCATTTTCCAGCTCTTCCTTCTATAGGGCTAATGTTAAATCTCCATATCGGGATTTGCATTTTAATTTCGGTTCAAAAGGGGCTCTCCTTAACTTTTTACAAATTTAAAAAAAAAATTTCCAATTCTTATGAATTTTGTATTTGTTGTGTTGTATCTATTGTGTAACATGGTTATAAAATCTCCAAATATGAGATTAAAATTTTGAAAAATAACCCAAGTTTATTTCAAGAAGTCAACATATAAAATACTTTTGTTAGAGCTTATGGAAATTTTGAATCATTCGACTTTTTTAATTTTTTTTTTAATTATGAAATTCAAGTAATCAAGATAACTAAGGTACTGTGGGAAATTAAATATTTGACTTTGGCCCTGATTGCATTATATCTGATAGATCGGAATGAATTTTATGAAATGTTTGTCAAAGTACGTAAGAGGTTTTTCTATTGACTAAAGTCTAGCCATGAAGATGGTCGCATAATCGACCGAAACGTCGCTCTGGGTTCTTTAATAAAGAAATAAACATAGCTGCTCGGCCTTTTATTTTTTCTACTAAAAGTTCATTTAGTTTAGATAAAACTACAATTTTAATGGTTTACATAATAAATGATATAATCAAATTAGCTATCTACTTTTTTTCTTTTACTTCTTTTATGATTCGTTAAAAAATGAAATGGGGTTCGAACTTCTATATATAATAATTACGGAGTGTCCGTCTGTCTGTCTGTCCGTCTGTCACGCTCTGTTTGACCAACTTCCCATTGGAATTTTGAAACGAAATTTTGCAGTCTTATAGAGGGCGTTATAGAGAGTCCCGGAAAATTACTCGGGTCCCGAAATTCCTATAACTTAGGCGAGGGTCCGCCGCAGGCGGGCCCGGAGCCAGCGGCTGGGGGTTCAGGGGGCGTAGCCCCCTGCCCAGACGCGAAGCCCGCCGAAGGCGGGCGGCGCGGCTAGTAGTTAATTAATTTGTTCTTGGAGATCAGTGAACTTATTTTTATATTTTAATGCTAATGACTATCTTTTCCGTAATTGAAGAGCTATGTTCAATTTGAATTACGTTGTCCTACACGGTGAAATGAAATGTAGTTAATTACTGATTTATTTGTTTTGAAAAATATACAAACTTCTCTAATACAACTCACCCCATCTTCATGTTCAATTTTACATAGGAAAATAGTCTGAAATAGGCCTACTTCATTTTAACTTTTGAATATATTGCCAAAAGGCCCCCCCCCCCTAGAAATTTGTTACATGAACCATTTGGCAATTATCCAATTGTTTTAAATAAATAATAATAAGACTGTCTGGGATCCGAACCCACTCCTGCAGCCTTCTTATCCTATTTAGAAATACTGTCCTGGAAACATACGATCCAGCCACATTTATTATTTTTACATTCCTCTCTCGCTTCAGTCATTAGTGTCAGGCCTGACAAGTTGTGGTTAGTCTGAATGGTAACTTTCACGGGAATAATACTGAAGTGGGTTCCCGTTTTCTTCCTCAGGAGGTGGCATCACTAGCGTAACGTTTTTTTAGCTGGGCCCCCCCGCAAATTTTATTTCGGGCCCCATTATTAGACCATACAAAAAATATTTTTAAAACACCGTATATCCCTGAACCCTGAGGGCCCGGGCTCTCTCAAAGAGAAATTTTCATTATTTTTTTTTTATCTAAATTCTTCCGTTTTTATCGGAACTACAGTTTTTTAGCCCGGCCCGGCCCGAGGGCCCCCTGAGGTCCGTGCCCCCCCCGCATTGCGGGGTCTGCGGGGGCGTACGTTACGCCACTGGGTGGCATCTCAGAGTAAAATAATTTATTGCCATGTGGTGGATTTGAACTTAAGTTGTCTTTAACTCAGGATTATAAGCTTAACTGATTTATCCCCTCCTTATATGTTCCATTTGGCAATCCAATTGTTTTAAATAAATAATAATTATCAGACTGTCTGGGATCCGAACCCACTCCCCTTGGGTTTGAGGTTTGACATTTATCCATTTAACCACTCGGCCTCGGAGAACCTTTACACTTTAAAAGAGAAATAGGAATTTTTTTGATTTAAAAAAATTCCTGAGTATGATGCGTTATTTCAGGATGCCTGCCTAAAATAAAAAATCTGGTGTGACTGGTCGCACAACACACAACTTTCTCTTACCCTTCGATAAGAGAAAGTTGTGCACCGTGCTGGTCACACTAAGTTTTTTGTGTCGAGATATATTTAGTTGCTCTTAGCACTTTAGTTCCAAACTTGATCATGCGATGATTCAAAGATGGCGCTGAGCTACGAATACTTCCACAGTCAGTAAAGTGTACTTCGAAGTGTTCTATAAGGGTGTAAATTTCAACGGCAATTTGGTCAATTACACTCCGATAGAGTAGATATCAAAGAATGGTGGCTGGCTACTTGTGATGCCTACGCGACAGGCGCAGGCGCAGGCGGCGCACTTTCAAAGGGGACACTGGCTCGCGCTTTTTTTTTTTCAATTTCTTGCTTGTAATAATTACGCGAGTTTTTAGACTAAATGGATTTTAATTTCAATCACATCCTCTTTATTACTCATTTGACCTCAATTAGACATGCAATTAATTTAGATTATTTTTAATAAATGTCTCGTGTTTACGATTTATGTAATAATTCTTGAAAAATTCACACCTTGGAGAATTCGCTAGCTAACATTCTTTTTAATGCAGCGTTTTGCTGCTCTGATGCAATTCTCTGCATTTCATTTATTTATTGTAATTTTTATTCATTAATAAACATAATAAGTAGCTTTTTTTTAACATCTCAGGCCTTATAGTCTTTAACGATACTCATATTTAGTCCAAATGATTTAAATAAATTTTATTGGGCTGCCTGGGATTCGAACCCGCGCCCAGTGGCTTTAAGACTATCATTATTGACATTTATCAACGCCACAAGCCTCACGAGGGCTGGTAGACTTTATTTATTTATTTTTTTTACTCTTTGTCGTAACTAATTTTAAGAAATTGTTTACCTATTTTTATTGTTTTTACACACTCTTTCGGCAACTTAGGCCATTTAAGTCTTTAAACTATACCCGTTATTTGTAAATATATCAATTGGGGGTCCAGGCATTCTTATTTAAGCCATTTGGTATCCAAATGCCTTAAATAAAATCATCCGACTGCCTGGGGTCCGAACCCTCGACCCTTGGTATTCACGGCGGGCTACCAATTACACCAAGCTCGAGTGCATTTTTATAGTTTGATCCTAGCATTGGCGTAGTCAGAAATTTTTGATGGGGGGGGGTTCAAGAAAACTTTCAAAAATTTGAAAAATTCAAGATTATTTTAGGGTATTTATAAATCTTTTTTTTTTTTTTTTTTAGCTAGAGTAAATTATTTTACTTTCTCTTACCCTATATGAAATATAATTTGTATTTGTTGTAAGTCGCTTTGCATCAGGTGTTGTATGTTGCCTTCCCAGGGGATTTTGTTGGATTTTTTCAATAAAAGTGTTGTAATTTTTAAATTTATGTTTATTATATTAATATACAAGGTCTGGTACTTGGGAGGTTGAGAGAGAGAATGCTCTCGCCCGGGAGTGGGGGTGGCCTTTTATGCCTTCTTCCAGACAGTAATCCCCCATTCCCAGGGGATCAGACACACGTGTAACGATTCCAATTGCAGAATTTGCGCTTTTCGGTGGGAATCTTTACATGTGTGTCTTATTCTAGAAATGTATCAAATTTTGCCATCGAATGAGTTTAAAAATAGAGCTTTAGATTCCAAATATCAAATTTTGTATCTCTCTCTCTCTCTCTCTCTTTTTCTCTGTTCTTTTAGCTTCACAACATATTATAGAGATTAAATATCAAGTCATGGCTTGGGTGCCATGGGGGGGGGGGGGGTTGAACCCCCAAAACCCTGCCCTGGCTACACCTATGGATCCCAGAGACCTTGACTCTTATATAGATGCGGTCATTAATGAAAGTGTCCATTAGTTTACTCGTATTCATAAATGTTATACATAAATATTCACCTAACATTTATGTAAATCCGCATCAAGGCATTCTCGAAAACTATTTAAATGTAAATGTGAAAGTTTATTAAATGAGCCAAACAGCTAGTTGTATTTCACTTTTATTTAACATGCGTTTTGGAAACACATAAGACCATCCTCAGAGCCAACTTATTTATTTTGGCAAATAGAGATTGTGTACTATTGAAAGAGAGTGAATTCTCTTTATGCCCAAGTTGGATCAACTAGTTGACGAAAACTTAGTCCTGAGGACGGTCTTACATGTGACCGAAACGTTGACTCTCTCGTTCATTTAACAAAACTATACACCTACTTCAAATACTGTATTTAAATGTATTATACATTATTTTTTCTAAAACATATATTCCAATTAAATTACCGTATTGAAAGACAGAAAAATCCAAAACAATTTTTCGTTCTTCAACATTTGGACAACCATGGCTTAATTAGATGTCATCTGCTCAATGACACGCTAATCATAATTAATTACAAAATTCTTTTCTAAGTGATATTGCGTATCTAAACCAGCACTCGAATTTATTTCCTCTTTTGAATTGTCTAATATTTATGTTGTTAAATAAATATGATATACGTATACAGTTAGTAGAGAGTAATTAGAACTATTTCAAAATTTTTAAGTACAAAAAGCAAAAAAAAAAAAAATCAAATGGGCACTTTAATATTTCCTAACCAAATAGAATTTACGTATTTTACATAACATATTATCAAAATATTAAATTTCATTTTTTTTGAAATTTTCGTCAGTTGAAAAAAAAAATAGAAAGGCGTATGTTTAAACTAAGGGGGGCGGGGGGGGGGGGGGTGAGAGGAGGCAAGTGCTTGTCACCTTTTGTTTGATTCATTTTTATTTGATTTTAACTTTATCGTAAATCAAATATTGAAAGTTGCAATCGTAAAAAAAATTCCATCGCGAGATTTTAGACCTTCCTGAGTTCATTATTGGAATTATGTCTGCGTGTGTATGTGTGTGTGTGTGTGTGTGTGTATGAGGTCACGGTCACTTAAAACGCAAGCAGCCAGATCGAAGAATAATTCTTATATTAAAATTGTAGATCTGCTATTTAGATAGATTCGGTTCCTATTTATTTCAATTGATTTTTTTGGATGCGAACCGCTGATCCCCTAGCACAAGAGACAATAACTAACTCTTCCAATGTTTTACGGTCCATATGCAGGTGGGTTAGTCCACTTGGCAGTTTCTAGTGAGGAAGGGAGTTATTAAACCGATTTCAATACAATTCTAGAATGGGCAGACTTGGTGTTCGTTCAGAAAAGTAACAAATAGCCATTATAGTAAAGAAAATAAGACTTCCTTGTATTACTCTACAAATGCGTGATTATCTTACACTAAAATTGTATATCTGTATCAACTTTTGGAGTAAATTTGTCAACCAAAAAGTAGTACTTTGTTTTTCAATTTTTATTTTTTTTATACCCTTCTAGGTTACAGAGGCCATTAGGGGTAATACATTTATTTAAATAATTTACAATACAATAGTAACGATGACTACCGGGGGGGGGGGGGGGGTTCCACACGCTGATTGTTCTGAGTCGTCAATCCCGATTCAAAAATTTTTAAAATTTGTAATTTGTTTGTGACATTATAATAAATTTGCTTTTTGAGGTTGTGGCTGGTGATGTGATAATAATGAAGAAATGGAGATATCAAAATAAAATTGGAATAATCCAGGTTCGCAATAAAACTCCCAGAATAAACACGTTTGGGCCTGAATTTATTTGGCCATCTTCAGTTATTAGAATTATACACATAGTGCAAGCGCACATGGGATCAAACCGGGATTTGTCAATAATAAATTTTTTCGCTTCATACAAAATTATATGGCTTCGGTACCCAAGCTCAGAGATAAATGATCCAATCTTCATTCATCATTTATCTCTGAGCTTGGGCACAGAAGCCATATAATTTTGTATGAAGCGAAAAATTTTATTATTGACAAATCCCGGTTTGATCACATGTGCACTTGCACTATGGTCCCAATAACTGAAGATGGCCAAATAAATTCAGGCCGACGTCTTATTCTGGAGTTTTATTGAACCTGGTTAATTCCAATTTGGCTGATATCTCCATTTCTTCATTATTATTATAATAAATTACACTATTTTAAATTATAAGAAGTTTTTATATTTTCAAGTTTTTTTTTTTCGAAAACTGAATGGTTTTTGAAATTATCCCTCAAAACTGAAGTCTTTATCTTCGATGATTATCTCAAAACCGTTCAGTTTTTGAAACTGAACGACTTTAAATAGTGTAAATTACAAATTTTTTCAAAATATTTGAAAAAACTTATTAGTACTGATTCAATTTGATGAATTTACTCTATAAGTTGATACTGTAAGATAATCATACATTGAGTATACGAGAAAGGCTAGGGTAAAACATTCCCGAATTTTCTTTACTACGAACAGGGCCGGAGCTAGGAGATTTGTTAGGAGGGCCAAAGCTTAATTTGCCGCCCCTTCCCCTTCCCATCTCCCCCTCCAAAGCGCCGTCACGATAAAGAAGCCAAATTGATTTTACTTTCTCTTACCCTATTTTAATTTTAATCGTTTTTTTTTTAAATTTGACTCTAAAATTTTGCCGCCCTAGGCCCAGGCCTACCCAAAAATCAACCATCCGCTATGAATTATAGTAATTCTTGTTTTTTAGAGGGGGTTGGAATTTGAAAAGCGAATATGTTTATAAATTATGCATAATAAAGTTAAATAGAATTTGTCAATTTCATTTCATTTCAATAGTTCCAGCCCTGACTAGGAGTATAATTGCCATTTTACTTACATTTTGGAAGTGGGCCCATCTGCTCATTCTACGATTGTATCCAGATCGGTTGAATATCCAAATCTTCCTTCCTCCCTAGAATTCGCCAAATGGACTAACTCACCTGCACATGGACCGTAGCTCAGCGGAAGAGTTAGTTAATGTCTCTTGTGCTAGGGGATCAGGAGTACTCATGCGGCAAAAATTTATTTTAATTAAATCTTTTGAAATAAATAGAAACCGAGTCTATCTAAATGACTTTAGTTGTCGAAAAATACCTTAAATAAATATAGAAAAAAAAAGAAACAATTATAATAGGATCCCCCTCTCTACTGGAGGAGAGATTTTATGTCAAATATATCTTAGATATTGATGCTCTCTTCTGACCCATCAATTTGATCACGTTAATTGTATTGTATTTCAAATTTATAATTCAAAGAAGCTCAAGTAGAAGCCGAAGCGAGGCTAGCTCTCTGAGAAGGCAAAGGAGAGTTCGGGAAAGTGGAGTGTAAAAGAGTGAAGAGTAGACTGGCCCCGATTTCCTCGTTGGCTAATAGGTGGGGGGTAGAGACTCTTAGCAAGGACATCACAAGTATCAACCACTTGGGCGTTAATGTCATCACTGAAATTTATCTCTCTTTTTTTTTTTTTGAAAAAATAAAACGAAAGTTTAAAGAAACTATTATCCCATTCTCTTAGAACTTGTTTTTTTTTTTTTATATAAAATTTTAATTAATCTCATAAAATCATTTTTAATTACGTACTACGTACCATATAAATCATAAAAGTAATAATTTATAATACTAACTATTATTCGCTATTTCGATATTTTAACCTAATTAATATAATTCATGAAAAGAAAATGTTATTTAAACCATGGGTGACTAAACACAAAACTGGAAGTTGATACAGGACCATGGGAGTTGGCAGCCAATAAGTGAGCCTCTATATTAAATAAAAACTCTCAAGTGTTGAGACGTTTCGGCTTTATTCTGCTAATGCCATCATCAGTGAAATTAACATACAAATCCCTATAGGAAATTAACATTAGGCCTATGAGAAGGCGGAGAGACAGGCGATAATGTTTGCAAGTGAGAGAGAGAGATATATATATGTTTTCTCCTAAGCAATTAAAGACACAAATAAATAGGAATTTAAATAATAATTGATTTTTAATCTAATAAAAAGAAAAAGATTTAAATTCCGTTACCATGGCAACCATTTCTATCTTTCCTATGAAGAACAAGAGTAAAGTGGTCTTCAGAAGATTTCAACAGCAAAATGAGAATATACATTTTAAAGAGCATCTAAAAAATAATTGATTTTTGAATTTTAAAAAAATCCTTGGAGGGAATTTTGAGAAAATCGAAAAAAACTGAAAAAGTACATCAGTAAAGTACTAGTACTTTTTGGCCGATTTTGTTCAAAAGCTTATTTTGAGCGTGTGGGAAGGTACCTAAGTTAAATATAAAATTTCAATCCGGTAGCTCAATTCCTTCATGCTAAAAGAACAAGAGTAAAGTGGTCTCCAGAAGATTTCAACGGCAAAATGAGAATATACATTTTTAAAGAGCATCTAAAAAATAATTGATTTTTTGAATTTTAAAAAAAATCCTTGGAGGGAATTTTTGAGAAAATCGAAAAAAACTGAAAAAAGTA
This sequence comes from Euborellia annulipes, assembly GCA_023213315.1. Lineage (NCBI taxonomy): Eukaryota > Metazoa > Arthropoda > Insecta > Dermaptera > Anisolabididae > Euborellia > Euborellia annulipes. Next base: position 143 of record JAKCPI010003671.1, on the reverse strand, counting down.
CATCAGTAAAGTACTAGTACTTTTTGGCCGATTTTGTTCAAAAGCTTATTTTGAGCGTGTGGGAAGGTACCTAAGTTAAATATAAAATTTCAATCCGGTAGCTCAATTCCTTCATGCTAAAAATCTGTCCACACATACATACA
>JAKCPI010003670.1:0-19804 GCA_023213315.1 Euborellia annulipes | reverse complement strand
TCATAGGCGTAGCCAGAAATTTTTGATGGGGGGGGGGGGGGTTTAGGATTATTTCTCCCCCCCCCACCCCGACTAATGGGGCAGTATAAGGCGTCTAATGAAATATGACAAGCCACTTACCCCACCTTCGCTTTCGCCCCCCTTCTGACCCCCCCTCGAGGTGGCTCGGGCCCACAGATCATACAATCAAGATGGGACAGCTCCAGGTTAAAAATTGTTTATAAGTTTAGCGCCCTCTATACGCGTGTCGACCTATTATTTTGCGCGGGAGACCCGTGGCTCAGAGAGAAGACATTAGCTTCTCGTGCCTAAGGTCTCGAGTTCGCGTCCCGTCCCAAGCGAGAAAAATTTATTTAATTTGAATTGGCTACTAATCATTTGAAATTAATAGGGATGGGGTCTAAATCACCTTAGATGCCGAAAAAGACCTTAAATAAATTAAAAAAAAAAAAGTGCACGAAAAATTTAATTTGTTTCAAATACTGATGTGATAGTTGCACAGGAAAACTTCGTCCAATTCGTATTGAATTTTTGATATTTATTCAATATTTTCTGTATATTAATCAAGGGCGGATCCAGAGGTGTTTCTCGGGGGAAGGGGGTAATCTGATGTGACTGGTCGCACAGCACGCAATTTTTTCTTTATTTCGGTAATTTAAAGGCGCATTCTGTACTTGTTTGCCAGAATATAAATACAAATCAAATTTTTAAGTGTTAATTTTTAAAATTTTTCATTAAAAATAAATTTATTTTTGAAAAAAATTTTCAAATCTCGGGGGGGGGGTAATTAAATCCTTTACCCCCCCCCCTCTATCCGCCCTTGATATTAATATATATGTTTATCGGTATGATAAAATAAAAAAAAAGATTAAAACAATTATTTGAAAATGAACAGTAAATGAAAAAAAGAGAAATTAGTGTTAAAAAAATTTATTGCAAATTGTAAAAAAATTATAATTAATCTGCAAAGGCTGGGCGTGGATGTTTTCAGTGTTGCCTCTTCCTCTTCTTGGACATTGTCATCTATGTAGTCTAGATTTTTCTCCTCTTTAATTATTCCTTTATTTGAAGGGTGCAAGAAATCTACAAGTAAATTGGCAAAAAATTTTTTATTATTTTGTTTAGAAAATTAGGAGGTTTCACCGAATAAAAAAAAATTAACTCCCAGTAGATTGTTTGGCTTGGATGTTGCGTGTATTTTTTCTTCTTGCACAGTGTAACAACAAATCGGTGAAGGAATAACTTGCTTGAGAAGCTTAAGTTGTAAATTATTTTGGAATTGGGTGTCATTGAAATGCCGTTGGCAAACCCTATATCCTCTGTTATTAATCTGTCTTGCAGTAAATGAAATTAATTCGTTTAGATCTAGATTTTGAAGACATTGGCGGAGAAGCGTTTCTTTTGCAGGAAAACAAAATAATTTACCCCATATCTTTTCAGGCAAGTATTTTGTAAAGCATCCCTTGACAATGCATCGAAACTGGATTACGATTATATATTAGTTTTGAGAAAAATGAGTTTAAAGTCTTGTTTTTTTTTTTTTCAAATTTTTTATATAAAATACATTGATTCTGATGAATCGAATATTTTTCAGGGTTCCCCACTGTTTTTTTTTTTTTTTTTTTTGGGAGGGGGTAATTAAAAAACCCCATTGTGGACGGTCACATATTTAAAAAAAAATAAATAATGAAATAATTAAGAACTTACTTCTTTCTTTCCCATTTTAAAAACACGTAGAGCATATAGAATGCGAAGGGCAATAATTGCGGGTGAATAATTGAGTAGGGCACGTTACAATTTTATTATATTCAAATTTATAATGTTTTTTTTTTTTATTTGTTTATTTAAACTCATGAAAAAATGTTATATTGTTGGCGAATGGAACGAACTCTACAGGATAAATTTTTAACTAGTCTAGTATTGCCATCTAGCCACATATCAGACAACTAAAAACTTATAATCATTCTTCCCATAGAGCTGTCCCCCCCATGGTATATGGATAGCCCCCCCCCTGGACCCCCTCGAGGTGGCTCGGGCCCGCCCTTTCTTAATTAAGTGCCGCAATTTTTCAATCAACTCGTATCAGGCAATAAATAATGCAAATCTCTTAATTTTATGTGTATGGGCCTAAAATACCGGGGTGTCTCTCTGTGTTTCTCTTGACCTGACTCCTATCTCAGACCTCTTTAAGAAAAAAAATAAAAAATTTATTTATATAATAATTTTTATTATTTTTCATTTGCGAGATTTAATCAATTTTAAGCGGCTTTAATTTTTTATAAAGCATAACAAAAATCAATTCTTTTCAATGGAAAAATTCTGAATTTTCTCGAATTTTTTGCGTTTTATTTAATTTTTTTTTTTTTTTTTTAAGCTAGAGAAAATTATTATATTTTACTTTCTCTTACACTATATATGAAATATATAGAGAGAAAAAGTATTTTGTATTATAGAGCTTTAATATCTAGTCATGGCTTGGGTCCAATGGGGGGGGGGGGGGGTTTGAACCCCCAAAACCCCCCGTGGCTACGCCTATGAACATGGTTATAAAATCTCCAAATATGAGATTAAAATTTTGAAAAATAACCAGAGTTTATTTCAAGCAGTCAACATATAAAATACTTTTGTTAGAGCTCATGGAAACTTTGAATCAATTGACTTTTTTAATTTTTTTTTTTAATTATGAAATTCAAGTGGTCAAGATAACTAAGGTACTGTGGGAAATTAAATATTTGACTTTGGCCCTGATTGCATTATATCTGATAGATCGGAATGAATTTTATGAAATGTCTGTCAAAGTACGTAAGAGGTTTTTCTATTGACTAAAGTCTAGCCATGAAGATGGTCGCATAATCGACCGAAACGTCGCTCTGGGTTCTTTAATAAAGAAATAAACATAGCTGCTCGGCCTTTTATTTTTTCTACTATACTGTAAGTTCATTTAGTTTAGATAAAACTACAATTTTAATGGTTTACATAATAAATGATATAATCAAATTAGCTATCTACTTTTTTTTTCTTTTTACTTCTTTTATGATTCGTTAAAAAATGAAATGGGGTTCGAACTTAGTTAATTAAATTGTTCTTGGAGATCAGTGAACTTATTTTTATATTTTAATGCTAATGACTAGAGACCGGATTTTAAGCAAAATGCTTATTGCTCAATTTTATAAGCAGCCATTAGATATTTAATTTCTATACGAATTAGGAAAAACAAAGTGTATTGAGATTGCATTTTTTATGCTTTTTTTGCTTTTTTTGAGTTTTCATGCTTTTTTTTCCCTTTCGTGCTTATTTGAACTTATTTTACGAATATTTATAATTTTTTTTTTTTTTATTAAAAAACACTTTTTCCCATTCACACACGCATACACCAGGGACGTATATAAGGAGGGGGGAGGGGGCCCGCCCCCAAAAAAAAAAAAAAAAAAAAAAAAAAAAAATTTCAAAAACCCCGCAGTGCGAAAAAATATAGCCCTGGAAAAAAAATTTTTTCATCAGGGTGAAAAAATTTGATTCCGCAAAAACAAAATTTTTCGCAATTTTTCTTCCCCCCCCCTCACCCCTTGTAACGCATGGTAACGTTTTACGAGACACCCCTCCCCCCAAATTGCGTTACGTAATACTCGTACGCTCCCTTGGCACTTTAGTTCCAAACTTGATCATGCGATGATTCATAGATGGCGCTGAGTTACGAATTCTTCCACAGTCAGTAAAGTGTACTTCGAGCGATTCCCATGCAAAATTTCACTAATATATTTTTTAAAGAGCAACTAAAAAATAGTTCATTTATGAATTTTAAACAAAATCGTTGCAGCGAATTTTGAGGAAATCGCAAAAAACTGAAAAAGTACATCAGTAAAGTACTAGTACTTTCTGGCCGATTTTGTTCAAAAGCTCATTTTCACCCCTTGGGAGTGTGCCTAAACTAAATATAAAATGGAATGGAAAAGACAAGTACAGGTGCAGCAAATGAAGAGAGCCTTTGGATGCTAAATGCCGAAAAGGGGGCGTTTCGGACAAAATTTATTTGTCCATCTTCAGTCCTCGTTGGCTTATAAATTAATATATAATTAATAAATAAATTAAGCCAACGAGGACTGAAGATGGACAAATAAATTTTGTCCGAAACGTCTCCTTTTTCGGCATTTAGCATCCAAAGGCTCTCTTCATTTGCTGCACCTGTACTTGTTCTTTTCCATTCCATAACATCAACAGCAACTTCTCTTCGAATTAAATATAAAATTTCAATCTCGTAGCTTTTTTTAATTCCTGAGATATTTTGTTGGCAGACACACACAGACACACACACCCACAGACAGACCATGTCGCGAAAACCACTTTTTTGGATTCAGGGGACCTCAAAACGTGAAGATCCATCAAAATCTCGACATCGGATTTATGACATAAATCCAATACTTTCTCTCTCTATATATTAACATAGGCCTATATATAGAGGTACGAGAAAGTAAAAATCACTGATTGTATTTATTACTTTTTTAATTGTATTGATTTCCGGGAGCCCGAGTATTTTTCTTGACCTCTATAAGGGTGTAAATTTCAACGGCAATTTGGTCAATTATACACCGATAGGCTGGCTTCTTGTGATGCCTACGCGACAGGCGCAGGCGCAGGCGGCGCACTTTCAAAGGGGACAGTGGCTCGCGCTTTTTTTTTCAATTTCTTGCTTGTAATAATTACGCGAGTTTTTAGACTAAATGGATTTTAATTTCAATCACATCCTCTTTATTACTCATTTGACCTCAATTAGACATGCAATTAATTTAGATTATTTTTAATAAATGTCTCGTGTTTACGATTTATGTAATAATTCTTGAAAAATTCACACCTTGGAGAATTCGCTAGCTAACATTCTTTTTAATGCAGCGTTTTGCTGCTCTGATGCAATTCTCTGCATTTCGTTTATTTATTGTAATTTTTTATTCATTAATAAACATAATAAGTAGTTTTTATTTTTTTTAACATCTCAGGCCTTATAGTCTTTAACAATACTCATATTTAGTCCAAATGATTTAAATAAATTTTATTGGGCTGCCTGGGATTCGAACCCGCGCCCAGTGGCATTAAGACTATCATTATTGACATTTATCAACGCCACAAGCCTCACGAGGGGTGGTAGACTTTATTTTTTTTTTTTTTACTCTTTGTCGTAACTAATTTTAAGAAATTGTTTACCTATTTTTGTTTTTTATTTTTTTTTTCCATTCACACACACATACACACAGTCTTTCGGCAACTTAGGCCATTTAAGTCTTTAAACTATACCCGTTATTTGTAAATATATCAATTGGGGGTCCAGGCATTCTTATTTAAGCCATTTGGTATCCAAACGGCTTAAATAAAATCATCCGACTGCCTGGGATCCTAACCCTCGACCCTTGGTTTACACGGCGCGCTACCAACTACACCAAGCTCGAGTGCATTTTTATAGTTTGATCCTAGCATTGGCGTAGTCAGAAATTTTTGATGGGGGGGGGGTTCAAGAAAACTTTCAAAAATTTGAAAAATTTAATATTATTTTAGGGTATTTATAAATCATTTTTTTTTTAGCTAGAGTAAATTATTTTACTTTCTCTTACCCTATATGAAATATAATTTGTATTATAGAGATTAAATATCAAGTCATGGCTTGGGTGCCATGGGGGGGGGGGGGGTTGAACCCCCAAAACCCTGCCCTGGCTACACCTATGGATCCCAGAGACCTTGACTCTTATTAAGATGCGGTCATTAATGAAAGTGTCCATTAGTTTACTCGTATTCATAAATGTTATACATAAATATTCCTCTAACATTTATGTAAATCCGCATCAAGGCATTCTCGAAAACTATTTAAATGTAAATGCGAAAGTTTATTAAATGAGCCAAACAGCTAGTTGTATTTCACTTTTATTTAACATGCGTTTTGGAAACACATAAGGCCATCCTCAGAGCCAACTTATTTATTTTGGCAGAGATTGTATACTATTAAAAGAGAGTGAATTCTCTTTATGCCCAAGTTGGATCAACTAGTTGACGATAACTTAGTCCTGAGGATGGTCTTACATGTGACCGAAACGTTGACTCTCTCGTTCATTTAACAAAGCTATACACCTACTTCAAATACTGTATTTAAATGTATTAGGCCCTATACATTATTTTTTCTAAAAAATATATTCCAATTAAATTATTGAAAGACAGAAAAATCCAAAAGAATTTTTCGTTCTTCAACATTTGGACAACCATGGCTTAATTAGATGTCATCTGCTCAATGACACGCTAATCATAATTAATTACAAAATTCTTTTCCAAGTGATATTGCGTATCTAAACCAACGCACTCGAATTTATTTCCTCTTTTGAATTGTCTAATATTTATGTTGTTAAACAAATATGATATACGTATACAGTTAGTAGAGAGTAATTAGAACTATTTCAAAATTTTTAAGTACAAAAAGCAAAAAAAAAAAAAATCAAATGGGCACTTTAATATTTCCTAACCAAATAGAATTTACGTATTTTACATAACATATTATCAAAATATTAAATTTCATTTTTTCTTTTGAAATTTTCGTCAGTTGAAAAAAAAAATAGAAAGGCGTATGTTTAAACTAAGGGGGGGGGCGGGGGGGGGGGGGATGAAAGGAGGCAAGTGCTTGTCACCTTTTGTTTGGTTCATTTTTATTTGATTTATTCATTTACTTTATCGTATTCGAAATATTGAAAATATTGCAATCGTAAAAAAATTCCATCGCGAGATTTTTGACCTTCCTGAGTTCATTATTGGAATTATGTCTGCGTGTGTGTGTGTGTGAGTGTGTGTATGAGGTCACGGTCACTTAAAACGCAAGCAGCCAGATCGAAGAATAATTCTTATATTAAAATTGTAGATCTGCTATTTAGATAGATTCGGTTCCTATTTATTTCAATTGATTTTTTTGGATGCGAACCGCTGATCCCCTAGCACAAGAGACAATAACTAACTCTTCCAATGTTTTACGGTCCATATGCAGGTGGGTTAGTCCACTTGGAAGATTCTAGTGAGGAATTAAACCGATTTCGATTCAATCCTAGAATGGGCAGACTTGGTGTTCGTTTGGGACTACTTCAGAAAAGTAACAAATAGCCATTATAGTCAGTGGCGTCATTTCAACTTTTTCTTGGGGGGCGGCAAATTTTTTTCTTGGGGGGGCAAACATTTTTTTTTTTCTTAAAATTTACTTACAAATGGGTACTCAAATTTAGCCAAAACATATTTAATTTAATTAATTGTTTAATTTTGTACAGTTTGTATACTCGTAGATGTATTTTGGAACATTTTATTTAGAATAATATAAAATTTTATAAAAATCAGAGCCCTTGGGGGGAGGCAAATGCCCCCCCCTAAATGACGCCACTGATTATAGTAAAGAAAATAAGACTTCCTTGTATTACTTTACAAATGCGTGATTATCTTACACTAAAATTGTATATCTGTACAAATTTTGGAGTAAACTTTTGTCAACCAAAAGTAGTACTTTGTTTTTCAATTTTTATTTTTTTTATACTCTTCTAGGTTACAGAGGCCATTAGGGGTAGTACATTTATTTAAATAATTTACAATACAATAGTAACGATGACTACCGGGGGGGGGAGGGGAGGCGTTCCACACGCTGATTGTTCTGAGTCATCAATCCCGATTCAAAAATTTTTAAAATTTGTAATTTGTTTGTGACATTATAATAAATTACACTATTTTAAATTATAAGAAGTTTTTATATTTTCAAGTTTTTTTTTCGAAAACTGAATGGTTTTTGAAATTATCCCTCAAAACTGAAGTCTTTATCTTCGATGATTATCTCACCGTTCAGTTTTTGAAACTGAACGACTTAAAATAGTGTAAATTACAAATTTTTTCAAAATATTTGGAAAAACTTATTAGTACTGATTCAATTGATGAATTTATTTGATACTGTAAGATAATCATACATAGAGTATACGAGAAAGGCTAGGGTAAAACATTCCCGAATTTTCTTTACTACGAACAGGGCTGGAGCTAGAAGATTTGTTAGGAGGGCCAAAGCTTAATTTGCCGCCCCTCCTTACCAATAATATAAAATTCCCTAAGGACGTTCGCCCCTACCCACCTCCCCTCCAAAGCGCCGTCACGATAAAGAAGCCAAATTGATTTTACTTTCTCTTACCCTATTTTAATTTTGATCGTTTTTTAAATTTGACTCTAAAAATTTTTCGCCTCTAAAATTTTGCCGCCCTAGGCCCACCATCCGCTATGAATTAGTATAAGTAATTCTTGTTTTTTAGAGGGGGTTGGAATTTGAAAAGCGAATATGTTTATAAATTATGCATAATAAAATTAAATAGAATTTGTTAATTTCATTTCATTTCAATAGTTCCAGCCCTGACTAGGAGTATAATTGCCATTTTACTTACATTTTGGAAGTGGGCCCATCTGCTCATTCTACGATTGTATCCAGATCGGTTTAATATCCAAATCTTCCTTCCTCCCTAGAATTCGCCAAATGGACTAACTCACCTGCACATGGACCGTAGCTCAGCGGAAGAGTTAGTTAATGTCTCTTGTGCTAGGGGATCAGGAGTACTCATGCGGCAAAAATTTATTTTAATTAAATCTTTTGAAATAAATAGAAACCGAGTCTATCTAAATGACTTTAGTTGTCGAAAAATACCTTAAATAAATATAGAAAAAAAAAGAAACAATTATAATAGGATCCCCCTCTCTACTGGAGGAGAGATTTTATGTCAAATATATCTTAGATCTTCTGACCCATCAATTTGATCACGTTAATTGTATTGTATTTCAAATTTATAATTCAAAGAAGCTCAAGCAGAAGCCGAGGCTCGCTCTCTGAGAAGGCAAAGGAGAGTTCGGGAAAGTGGAGTGTAAAAGAGTGAAGAGTAGACTGGCCCCGATTTCCTCGTTGGCTAATAGGTGGGGGTAGAGACTCTTAGCAAGCACATCACAAGTATCAACTAATTGGGCGTTAATGTCATCACTGAAATTTATCTCTCTTTTTTTTTTGAAAAATAAAACGAAAGTTTAAAGAAACTATTATCCCATTCTCTTAGAACTTGTTTTTTTTTTTATATAAAATTTTAATTAATCCCATAAAATCATTTTTAATTACGTACTGCGTACCATATAAATCATAAAAGTAATAATTTATAATACTAACTATTATTCGCTATTTCGATATTTTAACCTAATTAATATAATTCATGAAAAGAAAATGTTATTTAAACCATGGGTGACTAAACACAAAACTGGAAACCTGACATTTGAAGAAAAAAAATTCTTTCTTGGGCCTCAGAGAATGTCAAATTATGTGATTTAAAAAAAATATCTATATAATTAAACTACTAAGGATGCCAAAAACTACAATTTTGAAATCCCAGGGCCAATCGTTGCGACCTCAAGATGACAAATTTTCCGCTATAACCATTCGTGACCCTCAAAATCTTTAATTCTAATATAAGGCCATGACCCGTGGCTCCGTGAGAAGACATTAGCTTTCTGGGTTCGCTTCCCGTCCCAGCCGAGAAAAATCTGGTCGCCATTTCTCTTATCTTTCCTATGAAGTACAAGGGTCAAGTATTCTCAAACAAAATCAGAATATACATTTGAAAGAACATCTAAAAAATAGCTGGATATTTTATGGATTTATTCAGGATTCGCAGGGGTTTTGCAGCCAGGAGATTAAATAAAAAATATTTCATTTCATTTCTTTTTTTGCCTACGTTTCGGTCTCCAATCACGACCTTCATCAGGGCCTATGATCATAACATTTATTCAAAAAATTAATATTAAATTACAATAAGAATATAAATTCGAGAAATATCAGATGTACTTAGAAATATTGTCATTTATACACGATCTTAGGTATTTTAAAATTCTTTGCAATTATATACAACTTCTTTTTACTTTGATATGTACAAAAATATTATAATTTACTTGCTACTCGGACGTCTATGTGAGTTTAGTGTATCATTTGAATCAGAAACCTCCGAGTAGCAAGTAAATTATAATATTTTTGTACATATCAAAATAAAAAGAAGTTGTATATTTAATTGCAATGAATATTAAAATACCTAAGATCGTGTATAATTGACAATATTTGTAAGTACATATGATATTTCTCGAATTTATATTCTTATTGTTTAATTTTTTGAATAAATGTTATGATCATAGGTCCTGATGAAGGTCGTGATTGGCGACTGAAACGTTGGCAAATAGAAATGAAATAAAATATTTTTTTATTTAATCTCCTGGCTACAAAATCCCTATGAATCCTGAGTATATCTCCATAGTCATAAAACATCAAGCTATTTTTTAGATGTTCTTTCAAATGTATATATATTCTCATTTTGTCCTCTAAATTGTTTGAGACTACTTGACTCTTGTACTTCATAGGAAAGATAAGAGAAATGGCGTCCAGATTTTTCTCGGTAGGACGGGAAGCGAACCCAGAAAGCTAATGTCTTCTCACGGAGCCACGGGTCATGGCCTTATATTAGAATTAAAGATTTTGAGGGTCACGAATGGTTATAGCACACATATACACACAAACCACTTTTTTTGGATTCAGGGGATCTCAAAACGTGTATATCCATCAAAATCTCGACATCAATTTTTGACATGAATCCAATACTTTCTCTCTATATATATTAACATATATATGAAGTAAGAGAAAGTAAAAAAGCCGAAAACTAAAAATATGCCGATACGCAAAAATCTGGTGTGACAAGAATAGAACACAACTTTCAGATAGGAGAGTATCACACCAGATTTTTGTTATTTCCAAGTGAGTGCAGGTGCAAAACCGATTTGTATTATATTTGAGAATGCCCCAAGCATTTCAATAATTGAACATTATCGATAAAAGCAACTAGACCTGCTATACCAGTTCAAATTAACGATACATTTACGGGATCTTCTCTTCTGATTACTGAAACATTTGCTACAATTAAACAAAATGATTGCAATAAATTGAATTAATAAAAATTGCGAGAAGGAAATAACATTTTAACGGATTGGTATGACTGGCCTTCTTGTTCAAGTGTAACAAGCCTAGCTGTTCTTGATTGGTTTATCGGATTTAGTTTTGTAACGGTGTGCCCTGTTCTTTATTGTCTGCCCCCGTAGGCGATGGCGACGTCGGCGGTGGTCGGAGGCTCGGCACTCCCTTTGATCCTTCGGGAACTCCTTGGGCTACGGCTGCCCAGGAGGCTCAGGATGAACTCAACGATCCTCTCATCTTGCAGAGTGTCATCGAGTCCGTCGAGGAATGGGAACGAAACAGGCGGTCAGTTCATCATCTTGTTTTTTCCATTTTCAACTTCAACTTGATTTTTTTTTACCCTGACCTGATATGAGTCCAATACCAATAAAGAGAAGCAGTTGTTGCAAGGAGGGAGACATTTTTGTTTTTCGCCCCCTTGCGTCATTTAGATTAATTTTCTTTGCCGATATTTTCTATCATCACTTTAGTATACATAATCAGATGCCAAATATGGGGCTCTTCAATCAATCTTGTAAAAAATAAATTGACTGCCTCCTATCATTATTCATAATCATGATTTGATAGGAACTTGTCAATTTATTTTCAAATATAGTCGATTATTATTATTATTATTTTATAATTTGTCGACAACATATAACTAGGGGACGTTCCACACCCTGATATGTTTATTAAAGCTTTTGTGGTTTGTATTATTATTATGGGAGTTTTTAATTATAGATCACATGCAGAATATACAGTCGAGTACAGTATTTATATTTTTAATAAATAATTAATAACAAATGTGGTTTATAATTGAAAACTCCCAATAATACTAATTCCACACCCTGGTTTTTCAGGGCAACCCACCCGAGTTAATTCTGTACAGTGAGCGCCACAATTAAGTCCCCACGTGGGTGTTAGAGCCTTAAGTATATGGTGAAATAATTTTAAATTTAAAAAGAAAAAATAAATTTTATCTTTTTTGGTCATTAAAATTCTTTTACTATATACCATATACAGGGTGGCCCACTGCAAAATTGCTGATTTGGGAATGAAATAAAAAAATAATCAACACTTAGAAACTTGCATTTTTTAATTTTCTTATATTGGACAATGATAGAAGTTTCTAATTACATGGCTTTAAACAGTGTATCTGACAAATGTTTACCTTCACAATCCACACACTGCTACACTCTCAAGCTCATGCACTCTTTCAAGCATGTCTTCTGGTATTTTTGCAATTTTAGCCTCAATATTGTTCTTCCAGAGTCTTGGGACGGGTGCAATACACCTTCTACTTCAGCTAACCCCTAAGAAAAAAATCACATGGTGTTAAGTCCGGTGAGCGTGCCTGGAATGGGGATCTCAACTGGCCCGCACGCTCACCGGACTTAACCCCATGCGATTTTTTTCTTAGGGGTTAGCTGAAGTAGGTGTCCAAGACACTGGAAGACCTACAGAACAATATTGAGGCTAAAATTGCAAGAATACCAGAAGACTTGCTCAGAAAACGAGTGCAGCTGTGTGTGAATTGTGGAGGTAAATAGTTGGAGATAAACATTTGGTATCCAAATGGCTTAAATAAAATCATCTGACTGCCTGGGATCCGAACCCTCGACCCTTAGTATACAAGGCAGGTGCGCTACCAACTACGCCAAGCCCGAGGGACTGATATTGTTTAATTAGAATAGAAATATTTCTTTTAATTATATATTCAAAGGAAAGAAAGAAACTCCAGATAGCTATAATTTAAAGAAATTTCTTTCTTCTTTTTTTGTCCAATTAAAGAAACAAACACAAAAAAAAGTTGATATTTTATAATTATATATATATACACGTAGAATAATATTGTTTACAATACATAATAGAATGGATGGATATCTAATCCATTAATTAGTGAATATTCTCTTGTTAAGCACAAATTATATGCATATATTATAATTATCTTAATTATACGTTACCTCTTTGTTGGTTATTTAAAAAAAAAAAAAAAAAAGTAACCAGAATACTTTCCCTAAATGGCGATTTCAAACGAAGAGCCCCGCATTCAATTCTGGGATCCAGTGACATCTCTCTATTTTCACTTTTTTTTTTTTTTTTTTTTGAGCGGTGTGCTGCATAATAATTGCAAATCCAGAATTTTCCATTTGGAGAGCATCTCTCCTAACGAAATGATTTAAGTGAAAAAATATATTTCTAAATAAGCCCGATTGTCTGGAACAAGCTTTCTGAAAAATTGCAGCACAGGCTTACGGAATGTTGAGGGTCCTTCTCGGGCGAGTCAAGAGGGGGCAGCGCGGCTAGTCTCTTATAAAATATTTTCCAATATTTACTTTCCACTCAATTTTTGTTTAATATAATGATAAAGCTAATTATATTATTAGAAAATACATAGATTAAATTTTGAAATTAAAATGATGAAGAAAGGTGCAAATGCAAGAGAGGGGAGGGGGGTATATGTACAGTCAGTTTCAATATTAACCATCACCCTAGAGAATAGAGCCGTGAAGTTAGACAGAGTGCTTAGAAAATAAATAAATAAACTTTTTTTAATATAGTAGTGGAAATACTATTTTTTGAGACAACAATTACGGCAGCAAAGCGCTCTGGTTGCCTAACTTCACGGCTGTATTCTCTAGAGGTGGCGGTTAATATTGAAACTGACTGTACATGTATATTAGACGATTGCTAGTTTCGAAAGCTTACATTAAGATGCGTTAAAAACACACTAGATTAGGTACTGAAAATTTAGTGCAGCTAGGCTACTTCACTCACAAAAATTAATTTCCTAATTCCTCCCTATTTTTTGACACCTCTCTTTTTTGCAAATGCAAATTATTAGAAAAGATTTATGAATGAAAGAATAGAGAGTTTTTTTTTTTTTATTTCTTTTAGATATTTTGGATCATAAATATGCCGTTAGAATACAACTTTGTTGCTTCCATCTCATTAGAGCAGTAAACAAAAAAAAAAAATTCCCATCTCGTTGTGATGAGAATTCAGATAAATTGAAGAGGATTGTGATAGGCGAGGCAGCCAGCATTTTGTCGACGTTTCGGGAACGCTTCGCTCCCATCTTCATGGCTATTGAATATTTATTCTGTCCTTTAACAATGAGTACGTTATAAATTTCTTATAGAATAATTGAATCGTTTATTTCAGAAAGCACCTAAGGGACAAAATTTCAAAAAATGTGTTTTTGGCGCTAATGTACAATTTAAAGGTAAATACATCTTTTAGTGCCGAAATAACCAATGTTCCTCATCAGCAATGCTATTTGGCAGCCTTGAAAATAATCCGTTTATTTCAGAAAGAACCCAAGCGCCGTCGCTTAGGTTCTTTCTGCGGTAAATTTCTCTCATGCCCTGTAGACATCACGTGTTTTGTGACTCGCAGCCGTCGCTTAGGTTCTTTCTGCAGTAAATTTCACTCGTGCCCTGTAGACATCACGTGTTTTGTGACTCGGTAGTTTGATTCAAAGGTTACCTAACACTGAGTAGTTAGTTTTCGTGAGTTTTCGATGAAAATTAGGTGTTATTTTGTTGTTTATTATTACATTATATAGTTTTTTTTTGACGTGACAACGTCTTACAAATCATGTGTCTATAGAGGCAAGTAAGAGGGGCATGCACGAAAAAGTTTATCGGCTTCAATAACTCCTCTGTCTTAAGAGGTATAATTATGGAAAATATAAGGTTAGAAAGAATGAGTTTTCAGCTAAAGATTTCACCATTTATTTTTTTCCTATCATTTTATTTTACCGCGCTGCGGTAAATTCTAATTTGAAAGTTTAAACCCCTGTAGATTCCGAACGGCTAATCCGATCAGACTAAATGGGATGTCATTTGGTGCAGAAACAAATCCTCTAATAGAATAAATAAAAAAAATCCCGAGCAATTAACTCGAAAATTAGTTTTTTCTCGAAAAACCTCATTTTTTAGGCAAAAAAATATCGAAAAATAGCCCTATTTATGTAACGCCTAGCTACTTGACCATAAAAGCTATTTTTTTTTTATTAAGCCGGGTGCCAAAGGCCATCCCCATAATATACAATATATAACATTTTACAAAACAATATAAATACAATATAAAACCATGTAAATACAATATAACATTATATAGTTCTTAAGCCATGTCGGATAGTTCAGATGATGAACCTATTCCCAAGCGTAGGCGTGGTGTTGTGCACGAAGAAAAATACAAACGGAACATTATTCGGAATGCTAGGCTCAAAGGACTGCAGTACGTCTCTGTATATACGCTGTTGTATATAGACATACTGTAGCGTGTAGTCTACTTGTATTTTTCGATTTAGGCATAGTAAAAACACTCTTTTTTATACTTAAGTGTGTCTATTACTTACCTTTGATACCAAAACAGGTAAAAATTAATGGTTTGACTTAATTTCAATAATAATTTTTAAAAAATCACTCGTTTATTTCAGAAACCACCTAAGTGCAATTTTTTCAAAAATTAATTACTCAAAAAACTTAAAGGAAAAAAAATAATTTTTTAAATAGATTATCCCAATAGCATGTTTATGATTTGATAAAAAAATATTTGAAGTAGACTAGACCTATACTTAAGCTGCAAAACAGTTTTTTTTAGTTTTCCGAAAGTTGAAAAAAGCGCACTTAGGTGGTTTCTGAAATAAACGATTCAATTGTCAAATTAGTCAGATTGTTGATTTCGTGATTTACAGACAACTTGTCATTACTAACAATAAACACATTGAGACTATAGAGCAATTGTACCTGTGTGTCTATTTCGAATTTTTATATGGGCTGTTAAGCCAAGGGCGGATCCAGAGGTGTTTCTCGGGGGGGTAATCTGGTGTAATTGGTCGCACAGCACACTATTTTTTCTTAATTTCGGTAATTTAAAGGCGCATTCTGTACTTGTTTGACAGAATATAAATACAACAGGGGCGTATATAGAAATTTTTTTCGGGGAGGGCCTGATCTCAAAAAATTTTTCTGCGAAAAATTTTTTTTTCGCGGAACCAAAGTTTTCTGGACACAAAAATTTTTGAACCTAAATTTTTTTTATGTGCCACCCGCGGAACATTCCCTCTTTCGTGGAACCAAAATTTTTTTCCCGTCCGTAAACAAAATTTTCTCCCCGTCCGTAAAAATTTGATTTGTATTTAATACAAATCTAATTTTTAAGTATTAATTTTTTTAATTTTACATTAAAAATAAATTTAAAAAAAAAGTGTTTTTTCCAAATCTCGGGGGGGGAGTAATTAACCCCCTTTACCCCCCCTCCCCTCCTTGTATCCGCCCCTTGTGTTAAGCCCAGCTAATTTGAACCGACCTCAGCGCTGTCATTCGAAAATTTTTTTTATTTGTCCTGGCTGCCTTGCCTATTATAATCCTCTTTCAAATCGAAAAAAACTGAAAAAGTAAATCAGTAAAGTACTAGTACTCTTTGACCTATTTTACTTAAAAGCTTATTTTCGCGTCTAACCTAATTATAAAATTTCAACCTCGTAGCTCTTTTCGTTCTTGAGATATTTTGTCCATAAACACAGACAGACCGATTTGAAGAACCTTCAAAATAAAGAATTTTTAACACGATTGCAATACTTTCTCTTTATAAATAATAGGGTCCGACCGAAACAAGATTTTTATCCGAAACCGAAACTTGTTTTAAACTTTTTCTTAAAATTTCTTATACAAAATTCATATCATTTTACCTTTTTTTTATTTAAAGCAAATTTTCTTTCGTGGATCAAACAATCACTCCATTTTTCTCTCTTGCAAAAAATCATTAACTTTTTTTTTTTTTTTTTAAGGTGCGAATCTCATTTGACGTTTTTTTTCGTGTACAAGTCTCATTCCATCTTTTCAAACTCAGGTTTCGGCCGGCCGAAAATTTTGGCTGGTTTTTTGGCCGAAACCGAAACCAGAATTTTTGGCTGAAACCGTAACCGAAACTTGGGTCGGTTCCTAATAGTCTACATATTATTTTATTATTCCTATCGGGGTCCCTGTTTATTTGCCCGAGGTGCTTACGTACTCGAAGACACACACCTCAAACCCAGCCGGCCTCTGGTCGTAGCCATCTACCGGCACCCCGTGAAGTTACATTATTTCCTATCTCTAACTCCTACTCCTGCTTTCGTCTCTAGTTAGTGAACTAATCCTTATTTTTTGGATCCAACCGGCTCCTTTTATCCACCCTCTTTTATGCTATGGAGGATGTCCTAGTAGAGGAGGGACTTTCTCAGCACTTGCCTGGGGGCTAGACACCAATTAATGAACTGAAGATGGTACATAATAAATGCATCGAAACGTTTCCAGCTTATTGGTCAAAGCATTTTTCCTTGGCTGCCTCTGCCTTCACTAAATATCTACAGCCTCAACTTGCACCTTAAAATAAGAAAGGAATTGGAAGTGTGTGTGTTTGTGTCTCTTTAGGGAGAACAAATGTTGGCGATTTGACCCCCGCCCCCGGCTTTGTGATTAGGCGACCAAGACCCCATTCATCATAGTCAATTGTTTCAAAGATTTTTAATTTTTAGAAAGTTAATCCGGGCTTAGCAGGTCGTCGCTGGGCTGGCGAGTGACCCTCTAAGGTTTTTTTTATTAAATACACGCCATATGGAATGACTGGGCTCGACTTTATTCATTTAACACTAAATTTGAATATTTCGCTAATATATTATCTTAAATTGGGTCAATTATAGGAATTTTTTCAATATTCAATTACATTCAATTTTTTTTTTTTTTCGAAGGTGAACAAGATAATTATTTTAAAAAGAAAATAACCTTTTTCAGGTTTTTTTTTTGTTTATTAATGTATAATTAAATAATATCTTATCGCTAAAGGAGAAACACCTCCCCCTTGGAGTAGTGACAAAACTTTATTTCATGATCCAAGGCCCCAGGAGCGACGTCTAAGCGTACACTGTAAAAAAAATATGAATTTTCATTCATATCTCATAAACTTTGGTGGTTTAATTTTAATAGACCTAGGATATGAGTTAAAATTAATATACAAGTATATGAATAAGTATCGCTTTAAAAAAAATATGAATTTTCCTTCTTTTTTCACATACCTTCGTAGTTTAATTTTAATACACCCAGGATGTGAATTAAAATTAATATAAAAGTTTATGAACAAATTACCAACTTTTAAACTTATCTTTTTCTTTGTGTGCCGCCAAATTTTGAAATCGTTAAAAGTGTACCGCGACAAAGTTGAGAATCACTGGTCTAAACGTTCTCAAATAACTCGACTACCTCAAGGAATTTTTATTAATATTATTTTATAATTATTTTAAGGAAACTTGAAATTATTCTTTTAAAATTCATTTCCAAAATCTATATTGATTAAATTCTGGTTTGAAATTCGCGCTCTAAACTATTTAAATATTTATGAAGTCATACTAATTAAATAATTTTTATCAAGTAATTCAACTAAATAGCTATAGAAATTAAAATTAAAATTAACAATTTCACCAAAATAATTAATTTTAAAATATACAAGAAATTGGTTAGGTTGGCACCAGGTTGGCACCAAATTCTGTTTTTGAAGTAGCTGATTTAACGCATAGATAATTGAACGTGTATTATTATTTAAAATGAAATATAAATATTTAATCAATATATTGAAATAGGAACATTTTACTAACAAAATCGGGTTAATCTTTACTATAAAGTTCGCTCCCACCAGAGAGCGCTGGCTTACATCTGACTAGTTCTTTTTTGAAATTAGCTCTTCGTTCATGATTCTTTCGTTCTT
This sequence comes from Euborellia annulipes, assembly GCA_023213315.1. NCBI lineage: Eukaryota > Metazoa > Arthropoda > Insecta > Dermaptera > Anisolabididae > Euborellia > Euborellia annulipes. The sequence goes on along the minus strand of JAKCPI010003670.1, from coordinate 1,041 downwards.
TTCTTTAAGATGCATGTTTTTTTTTTTTTTTTAATATTCTTGATGAACATTTTTTGGCGTGATCCTATAATACGGTAAGTAAATTATTGGTAAGTTTTTCAGGGAGAATTCACCCCTCCCTTCCCTTTATTAGCCTGAGGAGAGTGTGTCGGTAAGCCAATTTGATCGAGATATATATGCCGCCAAAATAAGGAAAATTTTGAAGAAAATACGAGGACCACATTAACCATTAAAAATATATATTTTTACTTACTTTTTTGGGTTTATTTAGGCATGCTATTTGTTTTGTCACTAAGGCCGAGAATTCCCTAGTTTTTTTAAATTTTCTTTAATCAAAGGAAACCGAACTGCAACCGAAGGACCGAAACAATTAGGTCGTGTCCCCTGAAGTTGTTTTGTCACTAGTGTCGACTTCGGTTCGGTTTCGTTCGGTTCGGCTCATCTCTGTTCCCGTCGGTTCGAGACCATCCAGTTAGAAGCTATTCGGTAGCCCTGTAAAAATAAATTTTCGGACCCTTCGGGCCCGAAAATTTTTTTTTAAAAGCTACCGGAATCGCTCTAACTGGATGGTTTTGAACCGAAGAGCCGAAGGCCGAACCAAAGCCGAACCGAACCGAAGCCAGGGAATTCCCTAGTTGTTTTGAATTTTTTTCTCTAAAAAATAAAATAACCGAACTTAAAACCGAAGGTCTCGAGCCCGCCTCCGGCGGCTCTCGGACAAGGGATCCCTGCAAGTTCTTAAAAAATATTCTGGATGAATATTTTTAAATCTAAAACAGAACCGGACCTTAATTAACCGAAGGTCTCGAGCCGCCCCTCCGGCGGCTCCTCGGACAAGGGGATCCCTACAAGTTTTTTAAAATATTATTGCTACCAAATCACTTTATTATCTAAAGGAAAACCTAACTGCACCGGACCGAAACAATTAATTCAGGACCCCTGCAAGTTGTTTAAAAAAGTAGATCCTTACCTTAAGACTGACTCTCCCTCGGCGTGATCCTTCTCTGATGGCGGGTATAAACAATTTTTTTCCAAGGCATA
>JAKCPI010003669.1:0-12263 GCA_023213315.1 Euborellia annulipes | reverse complement strand
ATGCAATGGTGTGTCAAAGACCAAAAAAAATTCAAAAATGAGTTAAGCACGGAATATTGTTTCAAATGCTTTAATTAATACTATTTTTTATGAAATATGTCCTAAAAAATTTATATTTAATGTTACTTGCACAAATGACAACAAAAATTATATAGAATCCAATGAAAACAAAAGACTTTAATGTAGATTTTCTCAGAACTCGATGTTTGGTCTTTGACACACCATTGCATAACAGGGTCCAAATATACTTTACACCTCGTAACAACGAAAGGTACTTTCTATTTAAATGCTAATTAATCAACTCAGTTGTTTTCAACCGAAATAATCGTGGATGCATGTGTTCAAAAAAAACTCCCCCGATCCGAGCCTATCACGAAGATTACATAATAAATTTTCATTTTTTTTGTTTTGGGGAGAAAATAAATTAGTTGAGGAAATTTATAATTGTAACAAGGTTTCTTTCTTTCTTTTGTGACCTAAATTTTTCCTACCTTTGATTTATTCAGGAATGGAGATGAGGGTGAAAGTGAAAATAAAAGTTATTTGACATAGATTTTAGATGTAACACAAAATTGGATGTTGTCTCATAAAAGAGTTTTGATTCAATTGATAGCTAAGTTAATTAGTTTAAACAACTTTCTAGAATTTTCAATATTAACAAATGCTGAATTTTGTTTGTTTTTTTTGTTTCGGGTATCTGAATTTTAATTGGATGTGCGTTCAAAATTTCATAGGGTCGTGTGGTCTTAAACAAACATGTGTTTACATGTCTCTAGCTAGTTGTAACCTGTAATCCGAGAGATGTTTCCAAGGGACGCGCCTGCAAACCCGGCAACATGTGCGCCCAAACTGAAGCCAATTAGGTGCACCCTGTCAAAGGGCACGCCCAGGGCGTCGATTAGAGCAGCAAGTTGTCGACCAACCAGCCGGGTATTGGCTGCTGCACGCACGTAATTTGGTACAGCAGCGCCTCGTGCCCAATCCACGCACACCACATTGCAGTCCTCCTGGAAACAAACGCAATAGATTAAAAAAAAAAAAATACATATGTGTAACATTAAGAAATAATTACCTCCCCCCTACCCTTTTGTTCTTATTATGAGAATCAAAGGGTCGGACTAAGCCGAGCGCACGACTTTGCCCACCCACTATTCAAGAAAAAAATATTGCCCCCCCCCCTAGAGCGCCCCCTAATGGTCCGATGTTTACCAAAAGCTTTTCAGTTCTTGGCCTCTACCCCTAGTTTATGTGTGCAAAATTTCAAAACAATTGAACAAATAGTTTTTGAGATTTCGTTGACGAAAAAAATTACCACAGACATACACACACACACACACACAGACATCATTCCAAAAACTTCTTAAATGGATTCAGGGGACCTCAAAACGCATTTTGGCAGCTTCAGAAATATTTCGATTTTTTTTTTTACGATTACATTAACTTTACCTGCCCAACCTACGGTTGATGGGCAAAGTTAAAAAGAAAAAGATTTAATTATTAAAATTAAAAAGTTACTGGCATTAAATCAGATGTATTAAATAAAAAAAATAAATTGGAATTTTTCGTTTTATTACTGCAACTTGGGGACGCTTCGGCCGCTACTGCAGGCCTTCATCAGCCACAATTAAAGACTCATTGTCATAAATAATAACAATTAATGGCATTCACCACATGCCTATAGAATATAAACTAATTAATGATCAATTACAGGAGTAGAGATCCATGAGATAATTTTATTAGTTTTTGAAACTTGTTAAATGTGCAGTGTCCCATAAGTCAAACTTTCATTTGTCAATTGCCTCTACAATCAATGTAAATATAGTGTTGAGAGCAAAAGTGAGGTAAGTCCAATTTTTACTCTTTTGAGAAAGAATTAATCAAAGTTAAAGCCCCTCTTAAGATATACATCATTTATTTATTTTACATCTCAGCAATCATTAACAATTTACCGTAAATTATACTTTATCTAAGTATAGATTTTAAATTTTATATTCTGATATTTTTTTTTTGCATTAAGGAACTGCTGCACTCTGGAGGATTAGTATTGAAATTCGGATTCTTTATTACACCGAATAACTACCATAATTTACTATCCAAAAAGGGAAAAATAAGAAAATTGTTTATTTTTGAACTTGGTTCACTTTTGCTTTGAACCACTCAAATCATAAGACGAGATAGAATTCAATGGGTACTCCCCATTTGGGGATTTGCACGAGGCAACGGTTCTGATAAATATGTTGATCTGCTTTAATTTGAATTAGATCTTCCTTCCCTTTTGTTTTTTTTTTTTATTTACATTTTACGTTACTCACCACAGTCATGAGAGCAGAACGCATCTCGTAAACCCAGACATGAGAGCAGGAACTTCCAAAGCCATGAACAATCACTTTAGTAGGAAGTTCCGGGTCAATGGCGGCGAGGATCTCTGCTTTTTCAGCCTCAGTGACATTCTCGAAAGAGAGTTCAAGGGTGGGTCGTTCAGAACGTGCTTCCCCGACTGTATAAACTAAGAAACGGGTATCGACCTCAGCTGGACTGGCAGGTAACACGTCCAGGTAGCCCGAGTCCCGGAAACAGCCAACTCGGTCATAGCAGATGGTCGAAGTCCCCGATGAACTTTCCTCGTTACCGATTGTCGTGTCGCGACGTGCACGCCGAGTCCTAATTAAACAAAAAATATAATAGCGATTACTATTATGGATTTTAGTATTTAAACTTTCACCAGGCACGTGGGCAACTTTTAATTTCGAAGTGAGAAAAAATTTTATATTTATCAAGGGCCGGTTGCTTCATTTCTAATTAAGTAGCTAGTTGACTATGACTTTCAGGTCTTTTCACATCTAGTTAAGGGGGAACGGGAGCGAAGGAATTACGCATGTTTTTCCCGATAGTGTGTCATAAAAAGTATGCCCAAAAAATCAAGTAATTCAAAAATTTGCCAAGAGATGTCAGAATGGTAGCTAATAATATTTAATGCATTTGGTTGATTTTCATTGATCTTTTAACAATAAATACTTTATAAATGTTATTATATATTATGTATCTTTTAGAAAAGCATAAAAATATATAAATATAGGCCAGATATAGGCTATTAGGGGATCGGCTGTTAGACTAGCCTGCCATCTATTGCAAGAATGCTGAACTAATTTGACATTTGATTTTTAAATAAATCATCTAAGCTTATTTTAAAAATTTCTTAATTAATATGTGATTAATAATAACAATAAATTCATTTTTAAATTTAAAAAAAATTAAAGATTATTGGGACAGATTGTTTTTTTGTATTTGCTTGATAACAAAAAAATTAATTACGATAATTTTTTAATAAGTCATTAAAAAAATTATAGCTCGATGTCCCAATAATCTCTTATGAATTTAATTCATTTAAAAAAAAACAGCATTGAAAAATCCCTTATAATAGTCTAGTTTTTTTTCGTAAAGTACGTTTAGACGTCGCTCCTGGCGCCTTGGATCATGAAATAAAGTTTTGTCACTACTCCAAGGGGGAGGTATTTCTCCTTTAGCGATAAGATATTATTTAATTATACATTAATAAACAAAAAAAAAAAACCTGAAAAAGGTTATTTTCTTTTAAAATAATTATCTTGTTCACCTTCGAAAAAAAAAAAAAATTGAATGTAATTGAATATTGAAAAAATTCCTATAATTGACCCAATTTAAGATAATATATTAGCGAAATATTCAAATTTAGTGTTAAATGAATAAAGTCGAGCCCAGTCATTCCATATGGCGTGTATTTAATAAAAAAACCTTAGAGGGTCACTAGCCAGCCCAGCGACGACCTGCTAAGCCCGGATTAACTTTCTAAAAATTAAAAATCTTTGAAACAATTGACTATGATGGATGGGGTCTTGGTCGCCTAATCACAAAGCGGGGGGCGGGGGTCAAATCGCCAACATTTGTTCTCCCTAAAGAGACACAAACACACACACTTCCAATTCCTTTCTTATATTAAGGTGCAAGTTGAGGCTGTAGATATTTAGTGAAGGCAGAGGCAGCCAAGGAAAAATGCTTTGACCAATAAGCTGGAAACGTTTCGATGCATTTATTATGTACCATCTTCAGTTCATTATTGGTGTTTACCCCCAGGCAACTCCACGAGGAGAGGGAGTTGCTGTGGAAGGACGTAAAGAAGGTTCCCTCTCAGTGATGCATTCTTCGTAAGGAGTCGGTGCTGAGAAAGTCCCTCCTCTACTAGGACATCCTCCATAGCATAAAAGAGGGTGGATAAAAGGAGCCGGTTGGATCCAAAAATAAGGACTAGTTCACTAGCTAGAGACGAAAGCAGGAGGAGGAGTTAGAGATAGGAAATAATGTAACTTCACGGGGTGCCGGTAGATGGCTACGGCCAGAGGCCGGTTGGGTTTGAGGTGTGTGCCTTGGAGTGGGTAAGCACCTCGGGCAAATAAACGGGGATCCCGATAGGAATTTCAAAATAACAAAATAATATGTATTAGGAACCGACCCAAGTTTCGGTTACGGTTTCAGCCAAAAATTCTGGTTTCGGTTTCGGCCAAAAACCAGCCAAAACTTTTGGCCGGCCGAAACCTGAGTTTGAAAAGATGAAATGAGACTCGTACACGTAAAAAAAAAGTCAAATGAGATTCGCACTTTAAAAAAATTAAAAAAAAAAGTCAATGATTTTTGGCAAGAGAGAAAAATGGAGTGATTGAGCCACGAAAGAAAATTTGCTTTAAATAAAAAAAAAGGTAAAATGATATGAATTTTGTATAAGAAATTTTAAGGAAAAGTTTAAAACAAGTTTCGGTTTCGGATGAAAATCTTGTTTCGGTCGGACCCTATTATTTATAAAGAGAAAGTATTGCAATCGTGTTAAAAATTATTTATTTTGAAGGTCCTTCAAATTGGTCTGTCTGTGTTTATGGACAAAATATCTCAAGAACGAAAAGAGCTACGAGGTTGAAATTTTATAATTAATTTAGACGCGAAAATAAGCTTTTAAGTAAAATAGGTCAAAGAGTACTAGTACTTTACTGATTTACTTTTTCAGTTTTTTTCGATTTGAAAGAGGATTATAATAGGCAAGGCAGCCAGGACAAATAAAAAAAATTTTCGAATGACAGCGCTGAGGCCTGTTCAAATTAACTGGGCTTAACAGCCCATATAACAATTCGAAATAGACACACAGGTACAATTGCTCTATAGTCTCAATGTGTTTATTGTTAGTAATGACAAGTTGTCTGTAAATCACGAAATCAACAATCTGACTAATTTGACAATTATTCCATAAGAAATTTATAACGTAGGCCTACTCCAAGGGCGGATACAAGGGGGGGGGGTAAAGGGGGTAATTACCCCCTGAGATTTGAAAAAATACTTTTTTTTCGAAAAAAAAAATGTATTTTTCATGTAAAATTTTAAAAAATTAACACTTAAAAATTTGATTTATATTTATATTCTGCCAAACAAGTACAGAATGCACCTTTAAATTACCGAAATTAAGAAAAAATAGTGTGCTGTGCGACGAGTCACACCAAATTACCCCCCCCCCCCAAGAAACACCTCTGGATCCGCCCTTGGCCTACTCATTGTTAAAGGACAGAATAAATATTCAATAGCCATGAAGATGGGAGCGAAGCGTTCCCGAAACGTCGATAAAATGCTGGCTGCCTCGCCTATCACAATCCTCTTCAATTTATCTGAATTCTCATCACAACGAGATGGGAAGTTTTTTTTTTGTTTACTGCTCTAATTAGATGGAAGCAACAAAGTTAAATTTCTCGCAGTCTCATTATTCCCACGCAAGCAATTATAGTGCCGCTCCATTTATGAGAGTTACTGTGCTGCTTCTATTAACTTTTTTGTAAACTATCTAATTTGAATTAATTATTCAGCAGTGTAAATAGAATTTCTTTTTATTTTATTAATTTTTATATGTAAATAAACTTCATTCTACATTTATTAATAAACCAACATTTAGAATTGTAAATATATTTCCGCATTTTATTTTTACATAATTCCCTACAATATAATACATAATATAAATTTGTAAAAACAAATTTTTGTCTCCGATTGAGCCTTTACGTATATTTTTCAAAATTAACATTAATTAAAATTCTATACACGCCACAGAAGGATTTTGCGTTCATCACGTCGGGGTCACCAACGACTTTCAACTATATAAATGTGTTATGTTGTGGCCAATGGGAATTTTGCATCCACTGGGTGGAAGTTTATACTGCCTACGGCAAGCAAGGTATCCGTCACAACTATCTATATAGTGAAGCTGAGACCTATTTGTATCTAATAAATAAGTCCCCACCTTCTTGAGGAATTAAATAAAAACTATAATAAATAATAAACAAATGTCTGAAAAAAAGATAAAATTAAAACGTGGGGGTCACCAATTAAAACAAAGTTTTAACAAAATAAAAATAACAACGATTTATTGGGGTGTCATTATGGGGCACACAAAGGGGGTGTCTCTCAAATAGCACTTTCCAACACAACTAAAGTATAAATAAATATGGAAACTTAGGTGTAAAAATATGAAAATGGAAACAAAATAATAGAGCACATGCAAAAATAAAAATAATAAAATATTATAAACAAAAAGTACAAGGAAGTATAGATTATTTGGAATTCCAGAATTAAATTAAATTATTCAAATTATTAAATCATAAAAGAGAATATTGGAACCAAATTAAATTTTAAGACAAAAATATAAAGAACAATAAACAATGACAAATAGGTCAATAATTAACATTAGTGAAATAAGGGTCAATCAATGACGCTTATTTTACTAAATTATTTGACTAAATTATTAAAAATGAATGTTCCAGGAATCCAAAAATCAGTATTAAGATAAAGAAAAAGATGGATAAAAAACAAATGTCACTTATCAAACAAAGGATGTCAAAATGTTGAACAGCGTGCAGCCGAATGTCCTCAAAACAAAGGAAGAAAGATGTCGGCCTTCCCAAATCAACAGCAGAGTTGAACACACAGTTCATATGATTGCCAGGTGGCGAATTTTGGTTGATCAAATGATCAAAATTATAAAATCAATAATAATTTTAAATATTTCAAATTTGAAGCCAATTGCAAAGTGTAAGGCAAGTCCCTAACAGATGGCGTATACTGTCCATAAAAATTGCGAGTTTTATGACCTCTGAGGACAAGGGAGTCTCGAACGAAGCCCTTCGCCCGGTCACAGTCAGTTGGAGTCGAGTCTCTGTCCTTGTAGCTACTTGAGAAGACAACGTCTCTCTCTCTCTCTCTCTTTGTTTGCCCATCTGGCAAACATTTTAGCTGGTTTCGTTGGTACACGAAGCTAGAGAGTCCATGTGGACTCCTTGTTAATTGGCGATTAATTTGCTAATTTAAATCTCTATTGGTTATAACTTTAATATAAACAATAGAACATTGACTAAGTAGTCACTATTAATTAATCGGAGAGAGAGAAATAAAATTATAATTTATATTATAATTTTGATCTGTTTGATCAACCAAAATTCGCCACCTGGCAATCATATGAACTGTGTGTTCAACTCTGCTGTTGATTGGGGAAGGCCGACATCTTTCTTCCTTTGTTTTGAGGACATTCGGCTGCACGCTGTTCAACATTTCGACATCCTTTGTTTGATAAGTGACATTTGTTTTTTATCCATCTTTTTCTTTATCTTAATACTGATTTTTGGATTCTGAACATTCATTTTTAATAATTTAGTCAAATAATTTAGTAAAATAAGCGTCATTGATTGACCCTTATTTCACTAATGTTAATTATTGACCTATTTGTCATTGTTTATTGTTCTTTATATTTTGTCTTAAAATTTAATTTGGTTCCAATATTCTCTTTTATGATTTAATAATTTGAATAATTTAATTTAATTCTGGAATTCCAAATAATCTATTTTTCCTTGTACTTTTTGTTTATAATATTTTATTATTTTATTTTTGCATGTGCTCTATTATTTTGTTTCATTTTCATATTTTTACACCTAAGTTTCCATATTTATTTATACTTTAGTTGTGTTGGAAAGTGCTATTTGGAGAGACACCCCCCTTTGTGTGCCCCATAATGACACCCCAATAAATCGTTGTTATTTTTATTTTGTTAAAACTTTGTTTTAATTGGTGACCCCGTTTTAATTTTATCTTTTTTCAGACATTTGTTTATTATTTATTATAGTTTTTATTTAATTCCTCAAGAAGGTGGGGACTTATTTATTAGATACAAATAGGTCTCAGCTTCACTATATAGATAGTTGTGACGGATACCTTACTTGCCGTAGGCAGTATAAACTTCCACCCAGTGGATGCAAAATTCCCATTGGCCACAACATAACATTTATATAGTTGAAAGTCGTTGGTGACCCCGACGTGATGAACACAAAACCTTTTGTGGCGTGTATAAATTTTAATTAATGTTAATGTTGAAAAAAATACACGTAAAGACTCAATCGGAGACAAAAATTTGTTTTTACAAATTTATATTATTATTATATTGTAGGGAATTGTAAAATAAAATGCGAAAAATATATTTACAATTCTAAATGTTGGTTTATTAATAAATGTAAAATAAAGTTTATTTACATATAAAAATTAATAAAATAAAAAAAAGGTCTATTTACACTGATGAATAATTAATTCAAATTAGAAGTTTATAAAAAGTTAATAAAACGGCACAGTAACTATATTTACATAAATGAAGCGGCACTATAATTGTACTTGCGTGGGAATAATGAGATTGCGAGAGAAAACGCGACGCGCACTTAGCTGATGGCGGTGTCTTCTCCGGCAATTTCCCTGGATAGTGGCGGACCCTCTGTCCCTCTGGGCTTGTAGTCGTCTTTGAATAATGGAGAACCGTCTGTTCGCCGATTATTCCGTCGTAATGTGGAATCAGCCTGATTCCACCGTCGTCGTCTTCAGATACAGGGGTACTCGTCTAGTGACCTCTGTCGTCGACTTGTGAATGCATGGACACATGGACACCCGTCTGGCGATCGTTGTGGTTTGCACTGACGTCCGGATCAGGTTGGGGCTCTTTTAAAGAGACCTAACTGGCAAGTCCGCTCTTTGATGTCTCTCAGAGGGGCTCCGCCCCTCTCCGTCTCCGCTTTGAACCGAGGCTATAAAAGGTCGACGGCTCGGAGTCTCTCCCTCTTTTGCCATATGTCATCGTTGGAGCAACATCTCCTGGAGCGCCCTAGCGGCGTTCCGTGTCAGGTTCGTGGCGTCGCCCTCTCTCATTATCTCATTTATTCCCTTTGACCCAAATGGCCAATTTAATTATTAGCAAAAGGTGTTGTTACAATTAATTATTAGCAAAAGTTACTGTGCTTTATTATTAGCAAAAGTGATACTTTTAAACAGTCCTTTTCAGGGCTAATATTCTTATTAACAAAAGTAATGTGTATATACATAATTAAAACAAAGGTCCTTTTAAGGATCAACTCAAAAAAATTATTGGTCATTTTCCCTTCCTACAACTCGGCCATCCTGAAGGGTGGACGCCCCGGCCACCGGGTGTACTCCGGGTTGCCGATCCTGTAAGGCGCACGTCATCCTTCATCCGCCTTGTTTTGCGATGAATGGGACGCTCCCATGGGTTCCAGTCGCTACTCTGTTGTTTCCCTCCATCGTCCTCCTTCGACTCATCGATGGTCGCCTTCCTGTGGACCTCCCGTCTCTGGGTCCACTCGCGGGCTCGAAGAGGTTGATGTATCTGAAACAAATCATTACACAGCCCCGCCTCTCGCGTCTTCGTTGAGGCCTTTGACGCCTGGCTCTTGGAGTCAAGAGCGACGTCTCTTCTTTTCTTGACTCTGATCTTCTTTTCTTCTAAATCTTCATCTTCTCTCTTCGATCTTTCGTTTTTTCGATTAATTTTATCTCGATTTTTGTTTTCATCGAAATTCACTTTTCTTCTTTCTTCATCTATATCGAGATATTTTAATTCAGATGATTTCTTTTCTTACTCTTCTCGTCTTCTTTCTTCGTTTCTTTAATTTCAGATTTTTCTTTCAAGTCTCTTCTTTCGTCGTTTTCTTTTTGATTAATTTCACCTTGATCTTTTGTTTACATCGTCATTCACTTCTATTTTTTCTTCCTCTAAATCGTCATAGATAAATTCAAATTCATTTTCATCATTTGTAAAATTTCGTCTTTCATCTTCGATGCCTTCTTTTTTCAATTCTTCTTTATTTTCGTCCTCGTCTTCTCTTATTTCATGTTCATTTTCATTTACATCCTCTCTATCTTCGTCGTCGTCTGAGTCGCCAAACGAGATAGGCGAAAGCTCCACGTCTGGTCGGCCGTCTGCCTCTTCAACGTTTTCACCTTCATCTCGTTGTCCGTCGGACTCCTCTTTTTCATCATCATCGTCGTCATTGTCGTTCGGTTTTAAGGAGATAGGCAGAATACTCACATCTCCTTCGTCGTTGTGGGTTGCCTGATGAGCTAGGCGGCAGCTCTGCGTCTTGCGGGTTGCCGTCTGCAGGGGATAGGGGAACATCGTCCGCAGGGGATGAGACGTCTTCTGCATCCTCGCTTTCCTCTTCCTCGTCGTCGTCGAGCGAATCGTGCCAGTCCTGGATGTTACGCAAACAGCACAGGTTCTCCAGCAGTTCCTCGGCAATGTCCACGTCGTCTTGTGGATGGTAGCCCAACACAAAAAGGACTATGTCGAACAAGTCTTCCTCCGAAAAAAACGCTTTGATAAATTTTAGCTTCCTTTTAAATTCCCTTGAACCATCCAGTATGTCATATTCTTGAAATTTTCTGACCCGGCATCGGCTGTATTTGTTTGACTGTTCTTCATAAAGGAGATAATAAAATTTCTTGATAATCCGAAAGTTTGCCCTATCGATTCTTTTAGCCACCTGGGGAATTTCCCCGAGAGTCATTCTTCTAAATTTTTTCTTAATCGCCATATTTTAAAAAGGAATAAATTTTAAAGTCAAACAGGTCCACGAGCAAATGCACACACAAAGCACTTTCACAGTTTTCGTCCTTTGTGCACGCACACAAAGGCACTCTTGGCTTTTTTGGTCAATGACCTTTAAGTCTTAAAAACACTATTGTTCGTCAACGGTCAGTCAATTTACACACACGGACGCAATTATTTTTCTTTTTGAGTTTCACTCCAAATAGTCACTTTTGTTTCATCATTCCCGGCAATTTGATCGAATCTCGGCGCGAGGTAACGTCTATTCCCGAATTAAAAATTCATATCTCGGCGCGAGCCCCCAAATTTTGTAGGGAATTGTAAAATAAAATGCGAAAAATATATTTACAATTCTAAATGTTGGTTTATTAATAAATGTAAAATAAAGTTTATTTACATATAAAAATTAATAAAATAAAAAAAAGGTCTATTTACACTGATGAATAATTAATTCAAATTAGAAGTTTATAAAAAGTTAATAAAACGGCACAGTAACTATATTTACATAAAAGAAGCGGCACTATAATTGTACTTGCGTGGGAATAATGAGATTGCGAGAGAAAACGCGACGCGCACTTAGCTGATGATGGTGTCTTCTCCGGCAATTTCCCTGGATAGTGGCGGACCCTCTGTCCCTCTGGGCTTGTAGTCGTCTTTGAATAATGGAGAACCGTCTGTTCGCCGATTATTCCGTCGTAATGTGGAATCAGCCTGATTCCACCGTCGTCGTCTTCAGATACAGGGGTACTCGTCTAGTGACCTCTGTCGTCGACTTGTGAATGCATGGACACATGGACACCCGTCTGGCGATCGTTGTGGTTTGCACTGACGTCCGGATCAGGTTGGGGCCCTTTTAAAGAGACCTAACTGGCAAGTCCGCTCTTTGATGTCTCTCAGAGGGGCTCCGCCCCTCTCCGTCTCCGCTTTGAACCGAGGCTATAAAAGGTCGACGGCTCGGAGTCTCTCCCTCTTTTGCCATATGTCATCGTTGGAGCAACATCTCCTGGAGCGCCCTAGCGGCGTTCCGTGTCAGGTTCGTGGCGTCGCCCCTCTCTCATTATCTCATTTATTCCCTTTGACCCAAATGGCCAATTTAATTATTAGCAAAAGGTGTTGTTACAATTAATTATTAGCAAAAGTTACTGTGCTTTATTATTAGCAAAAGTGATACTTTTAAAACAGTCCTTTTCAGGGCTAATATTCTTATTAACAAAAGTAATGTGTATATACATAATTAAAACAAAGGTCCTTTTAAGGATCAACTCAAAAAAATTATTGGTCATTTTTCCTTCCTACAATATTTTATTAATATTTTTTTTTTTTTTTT
>JAKCPI010003668.1:0-140973 GCA_023213315.1 Euborellia annulipes | reverse complement strand
TATATATTTATATAACCCGAATATTGGAAAGGGCAAATACCCAAAAAGACTCCACTCATCACAATCATTAGTGACAAACAAAAGTCAGCGCAATTGCTTAGTTCAATCTCCTTTTAACCATAAATGCTAAAATAAGCATTCTTGCACGAGAAACGGCATGTATTTCAAACACCAAATAAGTCAAAAGGAATACCTCAGGCACACACCTCTCCCCCCCCCTGAACGGACTATATTACGTCCTATGTTCGGAACGGAGACGAATTCCTACACCAAAACTCTGCCAGTTTGAATCCACGTGCCCGGTTGCCATTCTTACCAAATTCATCAAAGTTTCATTCGACCCGGCTCTGGGATATCCATTTCTTCACTTGCTTCCCTCTAATAATTCACCCCCTCACTTCACTCCACATCTTCCCATCTCAACTTGTTATTTATTATCTTTGTTAATAAAACCAATTAAAAATATCCAAGCTTATTATTTACCCTCAAAAGTTCCCTCACACCCCCTTCGGCATTACAACAACTCGACCAGTGACCAAACCACTTCTGGGCACAACAACCTATATATTATATGTATAACCATCAACCTAAAATTTAGTAAAGTTTATAATTAATTTGTAATTACCTTAATTTAAATAACATAAGTCTCCTTCTAAATTCGGAAATTTTTATGTTTTGACTCTCGAGATGTTTTTGCTGCTAGCCAAGAGCTACTGTAAACAACTCGCACCCATATTTTAGCTAACTTCGACATGTTGCCAAGTATTTTTAGAGATGGAGATCGGAATGCAGGGGTCGATAAGATCGGCTCGAAGAACAGCAAACAACAAATTCGATAATACTTTTCTGAAAACAAAATTATTCATTTAAATAAGGCATTTGTAAATGATGGAAATTAATTGAATATAAGTTTAATAAAAACAAAAATTTGTTGTGCCCCAAGTGGTGGTGAAAAAAAAAAAAAAAAAAAAAACCCTGAACCCACTGACGGAAATTTAAGATATTGTGAAAATACAGTTTTATTATGTAGAAAGATTCTCAACGAAGTTATTTCTTATCGAACTTGCTGCAGCTTCTTTCGTTTCACAGGTTTTCGGTGTTAGGAATAAAACAATTTAAAAAAACTATTTTATTTTTATTTTTTCAAGTGGGCCCACTTGAAAAAATAAAAATAAAATAGTTTTTTTAAATTGTTTTATTCCTAACACCGAAAACCTGTGAAACGAAAGAAGCTGCAGCAAGTTCGATACAGTTTTATTTTTAAAACTAATATATTAAAATAATTGCCCCAATAAAAAAGGATCCCTCAGTTCTTGGATGTTATATATATAAACTTATAAAAAATATAAGAAAACGGATTAAAGTGAAAATTAAAAAAAGTTGATTTTACCTATTTTATTTGCAGCTGAATTTTCTCATAATTATCCATTCCTTGTGGCGAAATCCTTATCAGAGAACCTGGAACAAAGAATTAAAATATTAAAATATTCAATAAAGCAAATCATGCTGTAATGAATTTTATTTTAATGTTATTATTTAAGCAAAATTTAAATAATCAAACATTTACTTGAGAAATAGAAAATCATTTTTAAAATAACAAAAGTATATATACAGAATATAGATCGACGCTCTCAGTAGAAAAGTGTCTAACTCCACTTTTTTTTCGAAAATCATTTTTTTTGTATTTTCTGTTGAAAAATATCATTCTCCTTATGTAGCATTTTTGCCCTTCTATCTCATCCTGGCTGGGACACATCGAATCACAAATAACCCTGTATATATATATATATTATAATGAAACTGAAATTTAGTTACCGCTTTTTAGTGTCAGGGATGACGTTATGGACATGGGGCTTTGATTATAAATTTTCAATATTTGGTTTCATTTTGGTAAGGCTTAATCTTAAATCTCCTTGTTTAATATTACATAGCCGAGGTAAAATTATGAAAAATAAATCAGATCGCTCCAGGGGAATGTCTAACTTAAATATACAATTTCAGCCTCATAGCTCAATTCCTTCATGCTTAAAGACTGATAGGTGATTATTCTACCCTTACTGCATCCCTACAGACACTAGATCATAGAAGAAGCGTGTCTGCACTATCTCTCTTCTACAGGTATTACCATGGTCATGCTCTGCCGAATTAAAATCAATTATCCCACCCAATGCAACATATTCACGGAACACAAGAGAGGCATCTTCCCAGCATCCCTATGCTGTTCAGATCACGACTAACAGAACAAAACAATTTCATTCTTCCTTTGTCCCCATGACCTCCCGTGATTGGAACAAGCTCCCTGCGTCTATCTTCCCCAAAACCTACAATCTTCAGACTTTCAAGTCTAACCTCAACAGGCATCTTCTCAGTTCCCGCAGTTGAGTTTCCCCTTTATGCTTCTCCTTTTGTTTTTATTTTCTTCCTGGCTGCATGTGACTATTGGTCATTATAGGTCTTCGGACCTTATGCACCCATTCCAAAAAAAAAAAAAAAAAAAAAAAAAATAAAGGAACAAAATGAGGGATACGTGTTTTCAGATTTCAGACATCACATTTTTTGGACCACCCTAATATTTATATAAAATTATATATATACACTGTGCCTCAGAGTTCTTTTTAGGGAAAAAGTGGGCCGCACATCAAAAAAGGTTGGGAACCACTGGAATAAAGAAATTAAAAATTTTCTTTTTTCTAAAATTAGATAAAGTTATTTTACATTTCAAAAGTCAAGAAATAAAAAAATTTGTAAAGAAATAAATAAAAATAGAAGCCAAATTTAATCATTCCTTGACTCTAGAACCACCTTGCTATAATATAATTAATTAGAATGATTAAAATAAATAAACTCCCCAAATGGGAAAGTGAAATGTTAACTTGGATCAACGACAAGAAGGAATTCTGACATGTAGAAATAAAAAAATGAATCATATTTTTTGTTGCTCTCAAATGACAATTCAAATTTAAAGATTTCCATAAAACCAAAGTTAGCTTAAAAAAATAAATAAATTCAGTTTGATTTTTGATAGTTTAGGAACTGTCGATCAAGAAAAATCCCTTAAACTTTGTTAAATTGATTTAGAAATGTTTTCCTTAAAAGATTAGTTCCTGACGCCAAGTGTTAATTAAAAATAAATAAAAATTCGTCTCGTTTTCAATTCTTTATATATATTAGTTAATTAATTCTTACCTTGTTTAATGATATTTAAACGCTTGCATTTTCTTTGAAACATTCTGGCTTAAAATTGCTGAATTATTTTCTCTCCTTTTTTTATATACAATCAGTAATTTCATTTCTAATAAGAAGAATAAAACAAATAAAATTCTATGATATATATATATATTCCTTCTGAGTTGCAAAAACTTGCTTTGAAGAGAAGTCTTTTGGTCCAAATCACATCTGAAATGAAAAATAAATAAGATTAATTGATTTAATAAAGTTTTACTTAAATAATTAATAAAAAAGATTTAAGATGAAGAAACTAAAATGCTTTTTAAAACATAGAAGGTAGGAAAAGATTCTGCTTGCATCTAACTTTAAAAATTATTTCTAAACATGTGATTTAATCTTGATAGAATTAATTAATTTCCTCCCTATTCACTCTCAATTATTTGACCCTTCCTTAAAAGTTCAAACTATTATAACATAGAAATAAGAATTTTAAAAAATCCAGTAAATAATTATTTTAGAAACTATATATATATATATATTTTTTTATATAATTTAAAATTGGCCTCGGAAAACAATTCCATTTGGCCAGGTTTTATAAACTAGGAATAATTGAAAAATATTTTAAAATAAAACACATAATTATTTAAACTAACTAAAAATAAAGGAAAAAGAAAATTTGTCCAAATTATTTGTCAAAGTGAATGAGTTAATAAAACGAATAATCTATTTAGTTTATATAATGCAGATATTAAATTAAAAATAAATAATAAATAATTAAAAGAATGAAAGAAATGAAATATTAAATAAAAATGAAATTAAAATTTGACAGACAGACAAAGAAAAGTTAACATATTTAATCACGAGTTTAGAATATTTTAAATTATTTAATTTATTGAAAATAATAATCCTGAACCAATTAAATAAATATTTAAAAGCATTACTGACCTTAAAAAATGAAAATAATTAAGATGAATTATAAATAAGTTGATCTGATGAGATGACATGTGAGAAATATTTTAGCAATGTCATGGAAGAGATAAAGAGACGCGCCATTCGCTTGCGCTTTCAATGGAGTCAAAGTCGAGGCAATCGAGCTTCTCGATTTCATTACTTCTTTTGAAAAAATTATTATAATTTATATAAAAATAATTAAATATAATTTATTCTATTCAAAACATTAAATTAAATCAATATATAAAATATATTTGAAAACAATTTGTGAAATGTCAAATACTCTCTCATAGGTGCCAAATTTGAAATTTTCTTTTAATCATTTTGATTATATTATTCACTAAATAAAAAGAAAACAATATGTATATAAAATCGATCAACAATTTTTAATATAGGTGAAATGTTGAAATTGAAATTTATGATGACAACCCTAATGCTCTGAGGATAGCCCTAAACAGGACTGAAAC
The DNA here is from genome assembly GCA_023213315.1 of Euborellia annulipes. Classification (NCBI taxonomy): domain Eukaryota; kingdom Metazoa; phylum Arthropoda; class Insecta; order Dermaptera; family Anisolabididae; genus Euborellia; species Euborellia annulipes. Next base: position 136,387 of record JAKCPI010003668.1, on the reverse strand, counting down.
GTCAGCACTGAGGGTATAATAAAAGAAAATATAATTAGCTGCTCTCTCTTTTTATTCTCCTTCATTTCATCAATTAACAAACTTCCCATAAAAAACATAGTCAATGCTCTAAAACACAAAAAAATATGAAATAAAAGCTTATAACCAGTTTTTTCAGGCAGTTGGTTTTTTACAGTTATTTACGACGACCTAGTTATTTACAAGGTAGTAATTTATTCGTAAATAACCGTATAATTTACCCTTCTGAGAGAATGTAGTTCCATGTATCGCCTAAGATAGCGCCACCACTGAGGCTGAAAAAAAGGATAAATCCCAAGCACAGTATGCATCTCTCTCTATTCCGCTCTATTCTGGTGGACAGCTCTACGGGAAGAATTTCCGCAAGTTTTTAATTAGTTACACAAAGGTACTGCAAGAGAGCACCACTGGGCTGTCTGAAATAGTTCAAAATTTACTCCATAGATGTCGCTCTGTTCGCTGTCTCCAGGCCAGGGAGTTTTGATTGTCATTTTCAAAAGCAAAGTTAATTTCAGGATTGTATGATCTGTGTTACGGTCTTTTTCAATATATAAGATTTTTCATAAACATTTTTTAAAATAATATTTCTTGGTGTTATTCTTAATACCAATATTATATATGACCATATTCTTAACACAGAAAAGAATCGATCCATTGTCAAGAGAAGCCCTACAAAAATCTTATCTGAAAAGAAATGGGGTTATTTATTTTGATTTCCTACAAAAGATAAATTTTTTACAATTTATAATAAATTATTATTGGTTCAGAGGTAGAGTATTAACTGCTGATACCAAAGGTCAAGGGTTCACATCTAGCATCATATAGAGACGGGGTCTAAATGGCCTCTTATGCCGTAAAAGACCTTAAACTTAATCGAATAAAAAAAAATTAAAATAATTAAATAAATAAATAATTCATAAAAAAAATTTATGAATTTCATTCATTAAAAAAAAAAAAAAAAAAACATGTCGAAAAAATTCTTTAAAATATCTAAGTTATTTGAGATACAAATTTAGAGACACTATTTGTCCTTAATTTGATTTCGTTTAAAAAAAAATTAAAAGTAGGCCTAACAGTCGCAAATTAAGTAGCTTAAAAAGGTATGTGAAAATAACAAAACAAGTGTACGCGAGAGTAAAATGGTAGAATTTGCAAACAACGAATTCGAACGAGCTTGAGTTCAAAACCCATCTGGGTGAGTTTTTTTTTTTCCACCGCTTACTGTTTAGTTGGAACTGCGGCCATAGAGAGCGTTAATTTGACACAAAATTTATGTTTAATTTTTGCGCGCAAAGTTAGTTTGCAGAAACATCTGTAAGAGGGCGTAAAAACTTGCGGACAACTTTTAACATGGAGCTGTCCAATCTTGATATATGTATGATCTGTGATTTCTCTGTAGAGTGCATTGGCTATACGCTAGAGTCAACGTTTCTTCACTTCAACTGCACTACCATCTCTAGACCACGTGATTTTATTTGTCGACGTTTCAACTAAATGTAAGTACGAATTTGAAATAAATTCTATAAAATATTAAATTTTGGTTAAAAAATAATTTCACATGGCAAATATGCATACATTTGGCAACAGGGAATTCTTTCGATACAATTCAATTATCCAGCACTAGAAATTCGGTTCGGATTTTAAAATCAGATGATGAAGAAAAATTCAATTCATATTTTACAAATATTTTTAATTTTATCTCGTAGTGAGTTCAATTTTTTATTTTAAATAAACTTTCCGCTATTTTATCGCTTTACTAAAGTTTGAAAGTGGATAATAATATTTTCTATTCCCTAACAATTAACTAATTACCGGATGATGCGGGAAGCATGAAATTGTTTTTCAAACATTCTTTAAAACAATATGCACCTAGCTAGCTGTTTCTTGAAAAAGGCTTTAAAATCAACAAAAAGGTGCGTATTTTGTTAAAGAATCTTGTTCATTTGGTCAGGAGTAAAATAATAGGTTTGTGAGCTTTATCGCAATTGGACGCCCTTGGGCGCACATGGGCTTAAAGCGTTGTTTGATTATAACAAGTGGGCGGAGTTAGAGCAACTCACTCTTGTTAGTTTGATTCTAGCCCAGGGTAATTTCCCAGGGTTTTATTTTTGAAATAACTTAAAATAAATTTTATTCACAATGAAATAGTGATTGGCATGTACAGTGAGGGACAATATTAAGTCCCACCCATGCGTTTTCTACTTGTGATTATTTTATTGTTTTTATACAAGAAAATAAAAATCTTTATTGAAAATTATCTAGGTTTGAACCATGAAAGTTTTCATTAAAAAATATATAATGTTTTTTTTAAAAACAATGAAATAATCACATGTAGAAAACGCATGGGTGGGTCTTAATATTGTCCCTCACTGAACGTGTTTTTAGAGGTCAGTTCTATACAGTCTAAATTCAATTTCTGGTCAATATTGTGACTTGTTCTGTCCACAATCAGAGTTTCCGGGATCTCTTTGATTACAAAACAATAATTGTGTCGATTTGATTTTGCAGACAACTCAACAACATCGAAATGGACTCTTTATACAACTTGAGCAAGAAAAGATTCCAGGCCAACATCATCGAATTTCTCTCTTCTGGCGTCTCTTCGAGTTCCCAAGCATTTATTGATTTCCAAAGAAGAAATGTCCAGAGTCTTCCGAGTCCTCTTGTTGACGAACACATGAATGCTTTGTTGTTGTATTTTAGTGAACAAAAAGAGACAGATCTGATGTTAAAAACAATTGAATTAATGTTCTCTGAAAGAACAAAGAAATTATATCTCTATCCAATTGCTTGTGTTCCTGATTTTGATGTGGAAATTGAAAAAAATTTTATTAATCAAGTCATAGGATTAATAAAAATCAAACAACCAAATTTAATACATTTAGAATTGAGTTATTTCTTTTTAAAATATTCTGAAGAAATTTTAAAAAGCGTTCCATCATTAAAATCACTAACAATCGAATCCCCAAGAATCTTCAATCATCATTTGGAAAACATTTTAAAATTTTGCCCCAGATTAGAGGAATTAGATTGGACAGTAAAAGATTTAAATTTCTTAAATTTCAGAATCGATTCCTGGCCAAAACACGAATCAATTCGTGTTTTTAGAATCAATAGTAGTTTCAATTATTTCACAATGAGCACAACAAGAGCGAATCAAATTTTAGCAAAATTGCCAAATTTGGAAATATTTAGAACGAACAATTTTTTAAATTTCCTTTTCTCTAAACAAATCCCATCAGATTTAAAACAAATTTTAATTTTCCCTTTAACATCTCTAGAATCGGTTCAAAACTTGTTCGAAATCTTTCCCCAAACTGACTCCCTTTATTTGCATAACCCTGACAATTCAACTTTAGATTTTCTTCCAAATTTCCGACATCTCAAACACCTTTCTTTAGATTTGGCTTCCAACGATCAATTCATTAATTTTCTTAAAAAATGCGGGTCCAATTTGGAGTCGTTGGTATTGCAAATGAACTTGGTAAATTTGAATAGTATTTTAACACTCTGTCCAAATTTAGAATATCTCGACCTTTTGTTTTCGAGGGTGCTTGCCACTCAGGAGAGTATCCCCCATCCCCAAGCAAGGCCTCACCCCAATCTTAGACATTTTCGCTCCTTGTTCCTCTCTTCTCAATTCGTTCGTGGTTCATTCCGACTCACTTCTTCACTTGAACCTGCACCACGAGAAACAATGGTCGTCGTTAATGATGAAAATTCATTCATAGTAACGTATCTATTGTTGATTTTTAGTACTTATTACTTATTTATATACTTATTAGTATATTTATTTATATAATGTTTTTTTCGGCATCTAAGGCCATCTAGACCCCATCCATATTTATTTCAGCCTATTCAAATGAAATAACTTTTTCTCGTTTGGGGCAGGAAAGATTAAAATTAATAATATGAATGTTAATTATTTATATATATATTTCTATTATAATAGAAAGACAAAACCATTAATTCCTGATTATTTAAAAAATAAAAGAAATGTAGAATAAATAAGAAGATAACATTATTACCCAATTAGATAATGTAATTAATTAATAATATTGTTTATAGTCATTGTTGAATTTTGTTAAATAAAGCCTATATTAAGGTTATCTCATGTTCTTATTTAATTCCTCTCCTCTAATTATTCTATAAATATTTCATAATATTTCAGATCTGTGAAGAAAAATCATACAATTTAATATTTGAGTTGTGTAAGTCCAGTTTCCCTTGTTTTGAGATATAGAAGGCTTAACTATAAAAATCAACATTGCACTTTTTAATATTTTATTTATTAAAACTCCAGTAACAGGACTAGGATATACACAATTAGTGAATTATTAAACAGAACACATTTTTCTCTAGAACAGAACACATTTTTCTCTACCCGGTATCATGCCTAACTCAAAAATATAAAAAAGTGGAGTTACACCACTTGTGCTTTAACGGGCTCAAATATTAATTCAAATAGCCCAAATTGTCGCCACATGGGAAATGATGGTTCTCTTATATTTATAAAAAAAAAATTCTTTGGTTTAATTATCACGAAGTTGGCTCCTTTATCGTTCATTATTAAAAAAGAATAAATAAATAAACAAACAAAATAAACAACGAAATCCTTGAATGTAATAATAAACAATTTACATTAAAATGATTAATTATTTTTTTCAAATCTATTTAATTAATCCCTCTAGTTATTTCAATAAAGAATAGATCTGGACAAGATTTTAGTCATCTAAAGAAGGAAAAATCCAAAAAAAAGTAAGTAATAATTCATTTTTTTTTAATGAGTAGCCTTCGTATTTAAAATTTTTCATAATTTCCGATTCGGAAAATGAATAGGTCATGAATCAGGGCTATATCTCGAATCGAAACCTTTTGAATATCAAACTCTCGATCTTATTACAAAAACTAAGCAATCGTTTATGGCATTTGAGTCCTCAAGTTATCGCATTAGCTTTTTTGCCATTTGAATCGAAAATTAAAATGGACAATGCTGCGAAACATATTTGAAACGAATACAAATACTAATCGATGAAATCCCAAAAATTATTAACGACGGAATTGAAAAATATCGTACTAATAGAATTTTTTAAAAGATTTGACTTAAATGATAACTTCCTTAGGGCAGAGCCGTCGACTTGGCATCAAAATGAAAGTTTTGTAAAAAGGTCTGCAATTAATGAATAAATTGAAAATTGTAAATGATTCGGCTGATAGGGTGTTGAAGCTTACTGAAGATTGGAATGAATTTTAAACTACGCCGTAGAAACAAGAGCAGAAACCACCAAAACCAAAAACCATCTACAAGTGGTCGAAATTAAGGGTCCTGAGATCAATCTCTGGGCTCAGCATCAGAGAATGAATACATTCGAGACCAATGCGGAGTCGTGGAAATAGTGCAGTGGGCAAAAGGAAGATGCCCAAGGGGGTACGAACATGTAATGCGAATGGGCGATGCAAGGATCGCCAAGCAAGCCCTATTATCCAAACCAACCACGAAGAGAACTCGTGGGGGACCGCCTAAGAGATGGATTGACAGTTGGCACTGATCTGGAATCGAACATGGCACCAAACTAGGGGGTAGCGCAAAAGAGAAATTTTAACTTTGAAAAATAAGAGCCCCCTAATACACATTCATGAAGATTTAACGAGTGACTCACCCTGTACTTGGTTGTGCCGTCGTTTATTCCTTGATGTCTTCTTTATCTTCGACCTGGTCGTCTGCAAATAGGAGGCAGCCCCGGCTGGCGTTATTTTATTTGTTTTTCTTTTTTATCTACTTTCTTTAGATCTGCCAAGAGAAAAACACAAAAAAAGGAACGGATAACTCAATAGAAAGAAAATATCAGAAATTCTTATTTATTTTTTTTATAACTTTAATTAGATTTATCAGAATAAAAAAAAAAAAAATTTAAATTTCACAATGGGTTTTTACAAAATAAGAATTATTAGTTTTACAATAGAAAAATTTTATATATATATTAAGTGTAGGCCTATTTATTATAAATTTGTCACTCAAATCGAAGATAAAATCGTTATTGTAGAAAGTGCCAGCCCTCGCACTGACTGACTAGTTCACTCTTTAGACATTAGCTCAACATTCATGATTCTTTCGTTCTTCAATATATATTTTTACTTACTTTTTTGGGTTTTTTCTTTCTCCATTGTAATTTAGATGACAAAAACCTTGCGCATGACTGATTGAGATAAGTAAAGAAATTAATTAAATAGATTTGAAAATTTTTTTTTAAAAGCTACCGAATCGCTTCTAACTGGATGGTTTTGAACCGAACTGAGACGAGCCGAACCAAACCGAACCGAACCGAAGCCGAGAATTCCTTAGTTGTTTTGAATTTTTTTCTAAAAATAAAATAACCGAACTTAAAACCGAAGGTCTCGAGCGCCTCCGGCGGCTCTCGGACAAGGGATCCCTGCAAGTTATTTAAAATATTCTGGATGAATATTTTTTAATCTAAAACAGAACCGACCTTAATTAACCGAAGGTCTCGAGCCGCCTCCGGCGGCTCTCGGACAAGGGATCCCTGCAACTTCTTTAAAATATTCTGGATTGATATTTTTTATTTAAAACAGAACCTACTATTTATCAAAAGACACGGACCCCTGCAATTTGTTAAAAAGAAAAAAAAATGATTCTTACCTTATTCTGACCTCTCCTCGGCATCATCCTTCTCTGCGGGAGGGTACACTTGCCGAATGCTCTCCAGAAATTCCCTCATAATGTCCTGGCTCCCTTCGTGATACCTAAACCACATATATTCGGCAAGATAGGTATCAAACTGGCCAGCACAGGTCCTACTTGGCATTCCTCTCTTAACAGAACTCCAGGTTCCCTCAATTGAGTTAGTATGAACTCCTGTCTCCGGGTCCTTGAAATGAAGAGAATGATTGACTTTTAAGTGCTTAAAGCCCTCATCTTCTAAGCAATCATAGGACTTCCAACAATCAGAGTAAATTGTGCTCCCTGGATGTATAAAATCCTTAATCATGCTTAAAAGAGTCTCTTTATCTCTTTTTTCAACAACTTGGAGAAAGCATTTTTTTGACCCCCGTTCAACCCCACCAAACACCCATTTCCCATTCACTCTTTTTCCTCGATTATACTTCCTTTTACCAAACATGCATTCATCTATTTCTACAATCATACCATTCCCCCCAATCATACTACTTTTAAGCACACATACATCCACACACACCTCTCTGAAAAAAGCCCTCCAGTCACAAACTGTCCTGGAGGACAATTTCAGCTCATACATACAATCTTGTTGTGACCTTTTTAAAAGAAAAAATTCAGTCAACAACAAGATTTGGACCAAACTCATCTTGCTTTCAGAAAACCATGAGCCGAGGCGCACGGATCTGACTACACGATGAGTTTGGCCCCCCACTCGACCTATGACATTGCCATCTGTATCCATCAATTAATGTAATACATTTGGTCAATGTCATCCATTCACGACATCGGGGACACTCATATCTACTCGCAATCAAACCAAGATCCATACAAAATTTCAATACCTGCAATTTTCCTTCCATTCCACATTCATGCTTTCGATTCAAATCGGTCAAAAAAAAGATATCAATTCTCTCACTCATTGTGGAACTTAGAGAAATGATAATAAAAGCAAATGCCAGAAAAAAATGGGAATTCCAGAGAGCAAAAATGGCAAAATGGCATAGAAAGAAGACAAAATAATCAAATGTTAAGCACCGGAGCGTCTTACAGGCAGGAAGATGAATATTTATTTATATTCAATAATAGCTTGGAAGCCCAGGAGATTAATGTAAAAATGGTATCTTACAGGCGGGGGAGATGAATATTTATATTTATATTTATATATATATATTTATATTAAATGGCCGCTTATAAAAATGAAATAGTGAGAACGAATCATAAAAAGAAGAACGAAAGAATCACGAATGAATCACCTCAGCGCCCTCTAGGTGGCCTGGCACTTTATTGTAAAGATTAGCCAAAATTTTATATATATATTAAGTGTAGGCCTATTTATTATAAATTTGTCACTCAAATCGAAGATAAAATCGTTATTGTAGATAATATAATAAATTAAAAAAAAAGAGTTTAAAATAAAATATATAATATAACACGATTTTATATTCAAATATTTCTTTTTTCCTTATTATATATATAATAATGCTAGAGTATATAAACCAATAATAAATATTTTATTAAAGACATTATTTATTTAAAACCTCTTTTTAATTTTTTTTTAATATCAACATAAGAAAGTATTTTTTTTATTTCTAGGCCTAACATTTGAATTATTTACATGTAATAATATCATATCTCTCTCAATATATATATATATACGTATATCTGTTGACGCGGGGTGGCCGAATTAACACCCCGCGCCGGGGGATGATTTCAATTTCGATCGAGCCAACAAAAACCGAATTATTTTTTTGTGGTGAAAATGGCTCGAGCGTAAGTAATACGAGTTTCAGAGAAAATTCACCCTCCCTTCTCTTTCTAGTCTAAAACGAGATATATGTAAAATAACGAAAATTTTGAAGAAATACGAGGACCACATTAACCATTAAAAATATATATTTTTACTTACTTTTTTGGGTTTATTCTTTCTCCATTGTAATTTAGATGACAAAAATCTTGCGCCTGACCTATTCTGATTGTAATAACTAGAGAAATTAATTAAAAAGAGTTGAAAATATGAATAATAATTCTAACGACAATTGTTTATTTATTGTTTTTTTTTTTAAATAATGAATGATAAAGGAGCTAACTTCAGATGATAATTAAAAAAAAAACAAAGAATAATTTTTTCTTGATCCATTGTATTTATAGGCTAAATAAACAGTAATAAAGCTATTTTGGTTGTGATTACTAGATTATTAAATAAAATATAGTAGAAAAATTCTTAAAAAACTTTTGTTTATTTATCTCCTATTAATGGTATTGAATCAGGGGCGTATTTAAGGGGGGGGCCGAGGGGGCCCGGGCCCCCCCGAAATTTCCCAAACACATATACATATATAGGGATATACAGACATCAGCGCAACAAATTTTTCCGCAGGATGGACAACTTTGGTTCCGCAATAGAAAAAATGTTCCTCAAAAAATTTCGTGTGAAAAAAGTATAGTTTCTTAAAAAAAAATTTTCCTCAGAAAAATTTTTGAGTCCGGGCCCCCCGAAAAAAATTTCTATATACGCCCCTGTATTGAATGTATTCATGTTAATTTACCTGGGGAAAAATAAATCTCGCCTCTATTGAATATTATTTGCGGTTCTGTTTTAGATTAAAAATGGGTCATAAACAATATTTTAAGAACTTGTAGGGATCCCTACCCTAGGTCCGAGAGCCGCCGGGGGAGGTTAATAAACTTTTAAAATTAGCTTTTTTATATTCTTTGTTGAATTCTTTGTCTTTTTTGTACTAACATAAAGTTAGCTTCAATATTCTAAAGTAAATAAACAAAAGTTTTTCAAGAATTTTTCCACTAAATTTCATTTAATATTCAAGTAATCACAACCAAAATAGCTCAATTACTGTACTTTATTTATTTAGCTGATAAATACAAACGATCAAGAAAAAACCTCGAAAAAGTAAGTTTAAACAACTTTTTTAAAGGTTAAATTCATTTTCATATTTCTTCAAAATTTTCGTTATTTTTAGAGAAATTTGGTCTAAATTGGCTTTTGGTGCCCTTTTTTAAATTAAGAGAAAGGTAAAAGAAAAGAATCAGAAAAAGTCATTTATCATTGAAAACGAGACACTATCATATTCTTTTTTCGCGCCAAATAAATTATTCTTTAGTTTTTTTTTTTTTTTTTTTTTTTTTTTAATTATAATGAAGTAAGCTCCTTTATCGTTCATTATTTAAAAAAAAAAATTTTCGTTAAAATTATTTTTTCAACTCTTTTTAATTAATTTCTCTAGTTATCTCACTCAGAATTGATCAGGCGCAAGATTTTTGTCATCTAAATTTCAATGGAGAATGAAAAAAACCCAAAAAAGTAATAATACATTTTTTAATGCTTAATGTGGCAATTTCTTCAAAATTTTCGTTATTCTTACATATATCTCGATCAAATTGGCTTACCGCCACCTCTTTTAGGCTAATAAAGGGAAATGAGGGTGAATTTTCCCTGAAAAAGTTGCCAAAAGTACTAAACTCGTTAATGTCGTATTCTACACTCGCGCCCTGGGGGACGTTCCACCCACCCGAGGTTTTGCCGCTACTTGGTTGCCTGAGCCCCATTGGGTAGTCGACCAAAACTCGACAGAAAATTAAAATTTATTTATAGTTGAAGAAGAAATCGCAGAAGAATTAGAAGAAGAAGGGCAAAATATTGATGAATTGAATAATTATCAGGTAAAGTAGATTTAAAATAGAAATTTTAATTCATCACATTTATATTCTTTGTTTTTCGAATTGATGCAGGATGAAAATGAAGTCAAAGTACAAGCAAATGAAATCATCAACGTACAAGGAGGAGCAAGTCGACTCAAGGAGGTCGATCTACATTTCATCAACCACCGTCGCGACCACCAAATGAACCAGTAAGAAAACAAATTAAACCATTTTAGCCCAGTGTTTGATTCTAAATCTTAATTAACAACCAAATCAATGAGCAATCCTTATATACAGTATAAGTAAAGTTTTTGTTTTCATCATTAACGACTTTAAGGCCCAATACACACGGAGCAACTCAAAATAAAATCTTTAAAACGAATTTCAAGAAAATTAGAAAAAAATAAAAAAGTACGAGTACTCGAGGTTTTCCGAAGACGTACCTAGGGCAATTTGTTTTCTATACCGGAACTAGGAAATATTTAATATTTTAGAGAAATCGTTAAAGGGGATTTCAAAAAAATTAGAAAAAATTAAAAAAAAAACACACCAGTAAAGTACTAGTACCCGAATTTTCCCAAACATGAGACCATTTCATATTGGGGCCCGACCTGTTCCTTGTACACATCCCATGTTATATACCAGGTATATATATATATATATAGAGAGAGAGAGATAAATATTTTGATCGCATCTATTATAGTGATAAAAAATACATACTAATGGGAGGGAGGGAGGGGGAATGGGAGGGGGTAAAAATTCAACAAGCTTTTAAATCGGCCTCTAGAGTGTATATATATACAGGGAGGGTAATAAGACACACACGACACAGCCGCTGTCTCTTCTCAGCATCTCTTCATCTCAATTTCTTCTTAACAACAAATATATATATATATATATACATACAAATTAACATGATACATCATCTTTTCAAAGTAGCCAACATTATATAAAGCCAAATTCAACTAAAAGGTTTTTAAATTAGAGGCACTTGTGACATGAGAATGGACAGGGGGGGGGGGGGGGGGGGATTGTGTCTTTATTAAAAAAAAAAAAAAAAAAAACTCAATTTTTCCTCTAGTTAGTGATAATTAAATATGTATATATAGAAAAATAAATTGTATATAAGGATAAAATTTGTATATATATATATAAGAGATAACGATCTCTTTTTTTTTTTTTTCTTCTTTTGTTTGTTCATTACAATTCTTTTTGTTTAGTAAGAATAATAATTAAATTAAATGTGGAGGCGGAAGTTTGGGAACAACATATAGATTTAAAAAAAAAATCTCTTTCCTCTTTCGGGGTGGAGGCGGGAGGGGGGAGGGGGAAATTAATGTATACTCGCCTAGTTATTTTGTTGGAGATATTTACAATAGGTGTGTATATATATATATATATATATAAAAACAAAAGAGATCAATCTTCTAATTGTTCGGTCCCGCGCCTCCAAGTCCAGCAATTAAGAAGTCGACGTGATTTCGTTTTTTTAACTAAAAAAAAAAAAAAAAAAAAAGTTAACCACCCACTCTGCACTCTCCCCCCAACATTTTCCTCGATTTCAAAATATCTACAGTGTAGCGAGGGCTCTTTTGCAATGGGACAAACGAATTTCGTAATAATATACTAGCTTTCGTTTTCTCTCTCACTACTTTAATTTATTTGCAAATATTTCCAGCTAGGGGGCATCTTCAGTGCATATATGAATTTTATGAGATTTTATTTTACTGAAAATGGCCCCTGTATAGGAGCCGAAATATTTGCATATAAATTGAAGTAGTGAGAGAGAAAACGAAAGCTGGTTTTTATTCTCCTTATCGTCCTCAACTACAATTCCCAGCTACAAATAATATACTAGCTTCGGCGCTTCACCCCCCCCCCCCTCTCCTTAATAAATATGAACACGTCTGTTGTTAAGGGGGAGTAGGAGTGGAGTGTTTTTGCCGATAAGAGGGCGTTAGTGTAAAAAAGCCAAAAAATATTACGAAAATTTGCCAAGAGATATAAATACTTTATAAATTATGTATCATTTATAAAAGCATAAATATAGGGCAGATCAAGGGCAGATATAGGCTAATATAGGATCGGCTGTTAGACTAGCCTGCCATCTTTTGTAAGAGTGCTCAACTATTTGACAGATAATTTTTAAATAAATCATCTAAGCTTATTGTTAAAATTTTCTTAATTATAATAATAATAATAAATAATAAATTCATTTTTAAATTAAAAAAAAATTTAAAATTATTGTAACAGATTGGTTTTCTGTATTTACTTGATAACAAGAAATTAATTTTCATGATTTTTTAATAAGTCATTAAAAAAGTTGAAATAATCCCTTATATGAATTTAATTCATTTAAAAATACCGCAATGAAAAATTCCTAGTTTTTTTTTTTAGTATTTTATTAGAGATTCCGAATGTTGTTATTACCATCACAAATGTTGTTGTTGTTGTTGGCTATGCATGTATTATAAAAGTTAAAAAAAAAAACATTCAGCGATAGGGACAAGGGACAAAGCAAACGAAATGATTAGTTTTTTTTTAAATTATTTATAGATATAAGAGAGGATATAATCACCATTTTCATTCAGGGTAGTGTGCGTTTGACCCCCGTAGATGCCGCCTGCTGGGCTCTGGCTTCCCATTGTTCTTTCATCGCCTGGATTCGTTTAACCCTTGGCGCCACGGATGATGCCGTTGACGACGATGCTGCAGGCGACTCGCCTGTCACTGCTTGTTCACTATTTGTTGGCGGCGTTGTCGGTCTTTCAACAACAAAATTACTTGACGCATCCATTGGCTCTAACGGAATGCCGTTACTCAATTTTTTCTCTCTTGGTACAATCTCGACATCTTCTTCATTTTCTTTATCACTATCTCTTGATTTTCCTCCGGCGGCGGCGGCGGCGGAGATGGCAGCGGCTGTAGCTGCAGCAACTGCATCGCATTCAGAATCTTTTAATTTAAGTGAACGCCTAGCAAAGACTTTCATTAATTCGGGTTCTTCATCCGGGCCGATACTACCGCCACGCGGTAACGATCTCTTGCGCGCTATTGAAGAGGAATTATTATTATCTTCAGTATCAGCAGCAACTTCTTCAGGAGCAACGCGACTAGCTTTTCTTCTTAAAACAACTGTAGTAGTACTACTATCTTCAGAATCTTTCCTTTGTTGTTGTTGTTGTTGTTGTTCTTCACGTGCTAATAACGAACGACGTCTTAAAAATAAATTATCATCTCGATCGGGGATTTCTTTAAATGAAAATTTCCGTGCTGTTTGCGTCACTCTTCCCGTTTCTTCTTTAATTTCCTCTTTACGTATGATCGTTATCACTTTTTTCTCGTCTTCAAATTCTTTCTCTAATAATCGTCGCTCTTTGAATTTCTCAGCAAGCGTTATTCCCTCAGGGCGTTCATCTTTATTTAAAATAAAAACTTTTTCTACAGGCTTATCTTCATTATCAGTTTCTTTATCCGACGATATTCGTCTTTCTTTTTTCTTCTCAGAGATATTCTCATAACGTTTCGTCGGTTTTTTTTCTTCTTTAATTTCAGACTCATCAGACATTCGTCTCTCTTTGAATTTCTCAGCAAGTGCTGTTGTCTTTTTCTCGGCAATTTCTCCGCTGTCTTTTTCTGAAATGCGACGTTCTTTTGTTTTGCTGTTATTGTTGTTGTTATTGTTATTTTCAAAACGTTTAACAAATGATTCTTTCTTTTCATCACGATTTATGATAATCACTTTCTCTTTTGTCTTATCTTCATCTTGTTTATCGGAAATATTGACATTCTCATAAAGACCTGTCATTTTAATAACAGAATCTGTTAATGCCCGTTTAATTGGACCTTTAACGGGTTTTTGCTTCTCCTCTGAATCAGATTCAGAGATTTTACGATCTTTTAAAAGAACATTCTCGTATGAATTTGGCCGTTTTGTTGGCGAATGTTCAATTGAGGGTTTTTTAGGTTTAGGCGGTGTCGATGTTGTTGTTGTTGTTGTTGTTGTTGTTCCGATTGGTACAATAGTAAAATTCCTTGACGATTTTGTTTGTGTTTTACTATTATTGTTCTCCTCGGGTGCCGAGGCCGTTGATAAGACAACATTGACCAACGGTTTAGAATCAACAGGATTTAATTGAACACGAAGGAATTCCGGAATATTTTTATTATTATCAGATTCAGGTACAGATCGACGTTGACTTGATCGTGGCGTAATCGGAATCGATAAATCTTCCTCTGATTTGGCCAGTTCATTTGTGATTTTTGTTACGCTTACATGTTGGCCGACACTTTCAGATGAAATCGCTTTAGGCGGTGACGGTGCTGTTGGCTCGATAGACAATCCTCCCCCGCCACCTAGACTATTTATACTATCTAAACTCGCTGATTTTTTAACAGGCGAGACGACAGCCTCTGTTCTTGCTTGGACTTTACTACAAGGACTTGATAAATTTGATGCCGTTGAATTTTTCGTAAAAAATCGTGGAATTTCTGCCGATGTAGGCGACGGCGGTGTTTGTTCATTTTGTTGAAGTTGAAGCGATTTATGCGAGTCTTCGCCGCGAAAACTTCGTGATTTATTCAATTGTCGCCGGGCCTCGTGTAATTCGACATCATCCACGATGGGTGTATGGACCAAAGATGTGAATTCCCGATCCTGGTTCTCGATTGGCAATAGAGACGCCGGCCAAGTGGGTTTAGGAGGCGACGGCGGCAGAGGAGGTGACGGTGAGATTTGTTGCCTTTTAGGCGTTAACTCAGGACTTGGTGGCAATTGAATCGGTTCAATCCGTTGTCTTAGACTAGCCGTATTTCGTGGCGGTTGTATTGAACGTCCTTTCTCTAAACGTTGGAATTTCTCAAGTAAATCACATTCATCTTTATCTTGATCCGATATGTTGTTATTCTCTTTGGAGATTCTTGACTTTTTACCACTGTGACGTGAAAGAAAACGACCAAAGAAACTTGAAGAAGAATTGTTCCCATTGTCTTGTTCCGTTACGTTGCTATGCGATCGTGGCAGTGACGTGGAAGCTGCAGCTGCCATTGCGGTACTGAGAGCAAGGCCAGGCGGTAAAGAGGCTGAACGAAGTTGGACATCTGCCGGTACGACAAGCGAGGCGGATTTAACACCAGATTCTGGAAAAAGAAAAACAAAAAGAGGAAAGCCATGCAAGGCGTTAGAGAGAACAAACAAGCCATAAAGCCGCACATTGAATTGATTTTATTCTTTTTCGATTTGTTAGTATGCAATGTAAGAACATTGACAACAGGCAAGTTTTCAATTCAAATTTGATTTGATAATAATTAAAAAAAATAGAATCATCATCATCATCACCTTGACTTATTGCACTCTCAGGACTAAGACTTCGAGCAGACATTTCTTCATTCACTTCAGGTGTTGTAGGAAGCTGAAACATACAGAATTCATGCAAGCATTAAAATTTTGATTTGATAAGACTGAAAAGAATCACAAAATCCATAGTGAGAGGGGTATTGACTCAGTAATTTAAAGTGTTCTGTTCTTATTTACCAGACTTTTTGAGATGGATTTGGAATCAGGGACCTGCCAAAGAGTCAACACTTCTCAATTCGGAAGTTAGTTGCTCTAAAAAGAATGGATTTGCCGGATTAGTGCACCGGCGTTAAACTAACACAGAAATTCTAAAGTGGAGCTGTCTAATCTTTATAATAGGTTTGTTCGTTATTTGCAATTGGATGCACGGGTCCATTGCCCCAAATGTGCTTAAAACGTTGTTTGATTAGAAAAAGTAGGCGGAGTTAGGGCAACCTCCTCTTAGTTTGATTCTATCCTTGGGTAATTTCCCAGGTGTTTGGTTCAAAATTGAGCATCCATGGGCAAGTTCCCTAGTGTTTCTTTCAAGCAAGTGGGCGGAGCCTGGTAAGCACTTGCCCGCTCCCAGGTGTTTGATTTTCTCGCTTGTGTCAGTGGACGCCAAAATTTACACATGATTCAGAGCATGTGTAAAAAAAATGGCGGCGTTTTTCTACAGGTTGAAGTTAGCGGGGCGCGGTACAATTTTTTAGAAAAACACATGGGCTACCTTAACTTCATGGCGTTATTGAGTTTTTAGGGTGGTAAAGTGGCTTACTACTTTATCGACAAGTAGGCGGGAACATATGCTAATTTTGAAGGAAAACATGTGCGAGTCGGGTTTTGTCTGGTAAGGTCTCGGGCAGCCCAAGCCCCCAGCAATCGAAGAGTAGCCTGAGGGCTATCTTAGTTTTCACACAGCAAGGGCGTGTATCTGGGGAAATGTGGGCTTGGGCTACTTGTGCACATCCACGTCGGGCTTGAAACAAACAAACCTAATATACTTATGTGTAATGATCTGTGGCATTTTATTTTGTCCCCCAACCACCCGACACCACAAAAACCACCCTCCCTACTTTTCTACAAGAATCCAGAGACCCAGACCCCCCCCCCCCCCCCCCCCCCCCCCCCCCCCAGAAATGAAGTTAGAAGGATAGGAAAGTATGTAGGCTTAGGTTTATGAAAGCAAACACTTGAGGTAAATAAATTACCTGTTGAACACGATGTCTTTGGGGTTTTCCATGTGTGCGTTTTGGTCTAACAGCCATTTTATGTCTCGCAGCAGAATGACTTAATGGCGTCCCCGAGACACCAATCGAGGCAAGATCTGCATTACTGATGTTGTAGTTGTTTGTATTATTTGCATTGCCATCAATAAGAGAACTTAGATTAGAAGACATCACGTTGCCATCTGTAGTTGATGGCGATGGTGCCGTTGTTGTTGTTGTTGTTGTTGCTGTGGGCACAGCTGATAATGAGGCTTTTGAAGAACCAAACGAGTCCTAAAAATTAATAATTCAGTGAAATTATAAAAAAGGATTAAATGATTTCAGCTTATTTTAGTTAATATAAATTAAAGACAACGTTTCGGCCACTATTTCTGTCATTTCAGTCAGGGGTGGTCAAAAGTTGTGGTCTTTTCGATCCGCAGTCCGACAACGAAAAAGAGAAAAGTTCGCGGGCAGCTGTTGCTATTTTATCACGAAATCGATCTTAAATATTCAAAGACTCTTTGGTGAAGACTTTCTCTGTCCAAACTAAGAATACGGGGAAGTTCAAAAATTCCGCGGGCGCTATCTTTTATAATTTGGTCTAACACTTCGCAACGATCCCAGGGAGAGATCGTTTTTTTTTTTTTTATAAATTTAATTTAAATATGAATTAGTTAAAATTGGAATTAAATTGAAAAATGTTAGAAAATAAAATAATCCCTTTTGTTCCCCTTCCAAATGGACAACAGATCGTTGGTCGTCGACAGAGAACCAGATTACTCGTTTGCGGGCTGGCAAAGCCCTCAGATCTTCATCATTCTCTGGCGGCCTGTGAAACCACCATCAACATTCAACATCACTCGATGACTTTGAAGCCGTCCTCCACAACATTCGATGGCTCGATGTGCCGCCAACATCCTACATCAGCGGGCTGTAAGGCCGGCCGCATGATTCATGCTTTTCGGTTGTCGGCGTTGGGACCGCCAACATCAGCTCCCTCATATACTCGCCTTCAATTGAGTCCGGACGAAGGCAATCAGATGCGACCGAAATGTCATCCAAAGACACCAACCCTCAATTCATACCTTTTTATTAATATTTTTCAATTAATTTTTAAATTTGAATTTTTTTTTTTATTTTGCGAGCAGATACTCTCCCTGGTTTCGTCCATCCCGTTTTGTTTTCGGGAGAACTCTTCAATAACGTTGCGACTTAAAATTTTAATACTAGTGTTATCTCTATATTATATTATATATATATATATTGCTTAAATTCAGAGAAATGCACTGAAGATGGCTCCTGTGTAAGAGCCGAAATATTTGCAATAAATGAAGAGAGAAGGAGGGGGCTTTTATTCTTCTTACAGGGGCGTAAATTACACCCCGCAGACCCCGCAATGGGGGGGGGGGGGGGATGCAGGGACCCGGGCGCATAAAAAATATATAAAAGAATAAAAAAAAAAAAATAAACACATTATCATCAAAATAAATTTTACAATTCATTATTTTTTACTTTCCCTGAATGCAAAAATCGTGTAAGAAATAAAATGTATTTAAATTCAAAATTTTTGGAATTCAATATTAATAAATATATAAAGGAACTCTATGAGTAGGGCAGCCAGCGGAAATAAAATCTTTATATTCGCAACGTCATCGCTCCCATCTTCAGGACAAATTAATTGTTAAATGACAGATGAATAGTTTTATATTGTACAGACAACGAAGACAATAACATAATATACAACAGTTCTAATTTATTAAATTATTATGCACAATATATGTTATTGTTTTCGTCGTCTGTACAATATAAAACTATTCATCTGTCATTTAACAATTAATTCGTCCTGAAGATGGGAGCGATCCGCTCCCGAAACGTTGACGAAATAATATAAAGATTTTTATTTCCCTATTCAAAGAGTTCCTTTATTCAATCATCACCACAGCCAATTTTCTACTCTTCATTAATAAATAAATATATATTTTTTTTTTTGGGGGGGGCAACATTCTTGTACAGTCAGCGCCACAATTAATCCCCACCTGATAGCTAGAGCCTTAAGTATGGTGTATGGTGAAATAATTTTAATGACCGAAAAGATAAAACGTAAAATCTGGTACAGATGATTTTTTTTTACCTTTTCAAATTTAAAATTATTTCACCACAAACTTAGGCTCTAGCTATGAGGAGGGAACTTAATTGTGGCGCTCACTATACCTGCGGGGGGGGGGCGCCAATCAATGTAGTTATGCCTCTGTCTCTTCATCTTACCAACCTTAGAATTAGTCTGAAGAAGGTCGCAAAAACGTGACCGAAACGTGGACATTTGATTATGTAAAAAAGACCAAAGGTGTCAGCAATCACTCTCCATTACAATTAGAAGGTAAATTTTGACGCATGAATGAATGCAAGCAACAAATATTTATAAATTTTCTTTTCTCCCTGGGAATATTATGTAATATTGCCTAATAATATATAATGCATATTTTATGTAAATGATCAATCAACTCACCTCATCCATCTCTGAGCTGCCCATGCTAAGGAGAGAGCCATCGCTGCAGGTGCTGTGCGATTTGGCGACACCGTCCTGGGAAAAAACAAAAACAAAACGTTAAAATGCATTCATTCATTATTAGATACGCCTCAGCATTCAAGAATTAATCTCGTTTTGTACTATAAATGATACACTGGGTCAGTGTTTCTCAAACTATTTGTATGTAGATCCCACACACTTAGTATAGTTTGCAAATGTAATATTTATTATACCTGACTGCAAACAGCAAAAAATAATATTCTTTTTATTTGTGAATATGTATATGTACAGTCAGTTTCAATATTAACCGCCACCCCTAGAGAATAGAGCCGTGAAGTTAGACAACCAGAATGCTTAAAAAATAAATGAATTCTAAGTGGAAATACTATTTTTTGACGCCAGCTAAGAACTCTGGTTGTCTAACTTCACGGCAAGGAAGGATACAGGGGGGGGTAAAGGGGGCAATTCCCCCCCCCCCCCCCCCCGAGATTCGAAAAATACCTTTTTTTTCGCAAAAAAATGTATTTTTAATGTAAAATTTTTAAAATTAATACTTAAAAATTTGATGTGTATTTATATTCTGGCAAACAAGTACAGAATGCGCCTTTAAATTACCGAAATTAAAAAAAAATAGTGTGGTGTGCGACGAGTCACACCAGATTACCCCCCCCCCCCGAGAAACACCTCTGGATCCGCCCTTGCTTCACGGCTCTATTCCCTAGGGTACTGACTGTACATAATTTTTAGAGAAAAATATAAATTTTTAATGGAACAAATGAACAAAGTTTTTTTTTTTTTTTTTTTTTTGAGGACTTTTGGGAGTTTTTAATTATAGACTGCATTATTTATTATCAAAAATATAAAAACGTTTCTTCGACTTCTTATTCTACAGTCGTTTTCAAGTACTGTGCCCTTACTCCGGCTCTAAAGGACCGTTACGTGCATTTTATATACAACGCCGTCAGAGCCATCTACAGTCATTCCTATGAAGTAAGATATAATCATCAAAGCAAGTGTTTACCAGAGTTGGATTTTATACATGATTTTGTAGTTTTATAAAACGTATAAAACTATGGCGGATGTATAGGAGGCAATGGCTAAGCTGAGGATTACGGAGTCCGAACTCTCAACACGGCTCGGGTTCGAATCCAGAGTTGCCGCAAATAATTCAAACATCCTGCCGAAGTCTCCTCTTAGGGTAGGAAAGGGCATAGGCGCCGGAACTGGGGGGGGCACGGGTACATTGCCCCCCCCTGGCATCCTACAGGGGGGGCAGGGGGGGGGGGGCAAAATTTCTTCTTTTATTTCATTTAGTTTTAAAAATGATATATTTTAAAATTTTTTTATTTAAATTTAAAAAAAATTAAAAAAGTAAGAAATTTTTTTTTATTTTATATAGACCTATTGTATTTCTAAATTCTAAATACATTTTATATGGAATTAAAATAATAAAATTTAGATAACATGAAAACTTGAGACTTTATGCCTTGGAAAAAAAAAAATTAAAATAAAGAAAATTAAAAATATTTATTTCCTTCAAATAGTAAATAACAAATCTACTATATAGCCTAAAAAAAATTTTGATTAAATAATTTGCATATTGTTAAACTATATATTTGTAAAAGTTAAATATAAAGGACTACAGACTATTTAGTGTAGTTGATTAACAGTTATAAGAAGAAAAAAATGAAACGTCGATTTATTGATGATTATTTTAAAAAAGAAACAGGTAAGAATGGCCGTAGGCCTACTCTTAAAAACTTATTTTTCTTCGCCAAAAATATACGTACGCTAAAAATTTAATAAAAAATGAAAATTTCTTATTATATCTGGTTCTTTCGTAGGCTCTTTAGAAAAAAGGAAGCATTAGCACGGGTAGTCCTTTGCACCATGAGCATCGCCCTAGTACCAGCAGTAACATTTCTTCCACAAACACCATAGGTATTAAGGGCTGTTTTCTTTTTTTTTTTAAATTTTTTTTTTTTTTTATTATTTTATAAGTTGGTGGGGGAGGTGCCCTGTCGGGGGTTTTTTACCATATAATAATTTCAAAAAATGAGTCATTATGCTTGTTTATTGTTTTGTTGCCCTTGCTCAGAGATCGGAAATTCAATTAAATAATTTATTCATTTATTTAACAGAAAACATCGCCGATGATCCATCTGCTCCTGTAAAGAGTGTTTCTTTTGCTTTTACTAAAAACACACACGAAAAGATATGCTCTTTAAACGAACCGTATCAACCTTTGGATATTCCTCCATGGACCCAATCTGGACGTAATCATAATTTTCAGAATGAGTGGTTCACAACATACCCTTGGCTTCATTTTGACTCAATGACTAAAAGTATTTTTTGTTTCATATGTGTCCAAGCGCTAGGAAAAAAATTAGTAAAATGTGAAAAAAATCATGAAACAAACTTAGTGATTGATGGGTATAAAAACTGGAAAAAATTATCATAAAATTAAAAAGTCACGAAAAATCTGCTTTTCACAAAGAATCATTTATAAAATTAGAAGCACTGAAGAAAAATACTCCAATTATTTCCTTATTATCTGAACAAACATTATCTGTTCAAATACAAAATCAAATCGCTCTAAAAACAATAATAACCTCAGCATTATATTTAGCTCGTCAGGGAATTGCATTTAGAGCACATGATATTAATGAAGGAAATTTCATTCAATTATTACGTCTCAGGAAAAATGACATTCCAGAATTAAAATTATTTTTAAAACACAAAAAATCATATAATTCTTCAGATATTCAGAATGAAATATTGAGAATTATTTCCCATGATATTTTGCGTAAAATTATTAAAATAATAAAAAAAGAGAGGAGAATATTCTCTCATTGTTGATGAAACCAATGATGTACAGGGAAAAAGAACAAGTTTCTATATCGATCAGATCTGTAGATGAAGATACTCTTGAAATTGATGAGTTTTTTCTTGGTCTCTATGACACTCACTCTATGACTGGGGAATCATTGTATAATATTATAAAAGACATGCTTATTCGTTTTGATTTAAGTATGGATCTCTTGCGAGGACAATGCTATGACGGAGGATCAAATATGACCGGAATAAAAAACGGTGTCAAATCAAGAGTGTTGGCAGATCAACCAATGGCTTTATTTATTCATTGTTCAGCTCATTCTCTAAATTTGGCTGTGCAGGATTCTTCAAAAAGAATTCCTTTAATACGTGATTGCCTTCAATGGGTAAACGACATAGGAGTTATTGTCAAAGAATCACCAAAACGATCACATAATTTTCATGAGATTGCTAAGGCTCATGGAATAGAGAAAACTGGCCCTCGGCCTTTATGCCCAACCCGTTGGACCATCAGACATACTTCATTGTCAGGGGTTATCAATACTTACCCTGCTGTTTTGGACTTTCTATTTTCATTAGCATCTTGTAATGATGATATAGGGTCCAAAGCCAGGGGACTTTATGATCAATTATCAAAGGGTTCTATATACTTTGGAATTAGACTTAGTTATCTAATGTTTTCTTTAACTGATCAATTGAGCAATGTTCTTCAAAGTGAAACGCAAACTGTAGCTGGGGCAAAGGAAGCTGTTGAGTTAGTTTTAGAATCTTTAAAAAAAAAACGCTCAGAACAATTTTTTAATGAAATGTGGAAGGATGTAAAGAAAAAAATAAAAGAAATGAATCTTGAGGAGCCCTCGTTACCGAGAAAGCGAGAGATTCCTAAAAAATTTCTATATAAACCTAACGAGTCTGAACACAAGTTCACGTCAATAGAAGAATATTTTAGAAAAACTTTCTATGAAGTTATTGATGGGATAATCAACGAGATTGAATTAAGATTCTCCCAACCGGGGTTTTAAAATATCTACAAATCGAAAAAATTGTTATTTTAGAAACCCGTTTTGGGACCAATCTGTTATAGATATTTTAAAAGAATATGAGTTTGTAGAAGAAAAGGTCAAAAGAGAATTTGATTTCTTTAGGGAATTAATTCCTCAAGCTAAATGCTTGAATGATTTTGTAATAAAATACAAAAATCTTAATCAAGAATCAAAAAAATTATTTCCTAACCTGAGAAATATTCTAAAACTACTTTTAGTGATCCCGGCCACATCAGCAACCGCTGAGCGCTCATTTTCTATGTTAAGAAGAATAAAAACATATCTTCGCTCAACAATGACGCAAGAACGATTAAATCATGTATGCATAATAAATACATATCCAGAAATCGTAGATGAAATAGATATCCAAAATATCATGGCTACATTTATAAATAGTAATGACTTTAGAATTCAACATTTTGGCAAAATTAAAAAATAATTTCCATGATTTATAAATAATATTATTATTGATATATATATATATTTATATAAATAAAAATTGTATTCAAGCAAATGTTTCTTTTTAATTATTATTACTCTTATTAAACCTTTTTTTTTTATATTCTTTCCCTTTCAATCACATCACTTTTTTTTTTTTTTTAACATTCACACTTTTTTCTCATTCACACTCACATGCACCCACACATTCATACAGTCTTTTCGGCTTAGGCCATTTAAGACTTTGACGATAACAGTTATGAATATATATTATTTGGGGTCCAGGCATTCTTATTTAAGCCATTTGGTATCCAAATGCCTTAAATAAAATCATCGGACTGCCTGGGGTCCGAACCCGCGACGTTCGGTATACGAGGTTAGCACTCTAACCCCTACACCAAGCCCCGAGGGCAATCATATCATCTCCATATAGGAAGAGGTTGCCCCCCCCCCCTGATTCAAATTCGTTCCGGCGCCCCTGGGAAAGGGGGATAGCCCCAGCATGGTATCACACAGGGCCTAATTGGCCTAGGTGTGTTCCCTCTCTGGGACCGGCCACTTCAACTTAACCTAACCTATGGCGGATGTATAAAACTCGGATGCGGGCGAGAGAGGAAATTTAAAAAAAAAAAAAAAAATTCATTCATTCTTTAACCTGTTTTTCAGGGAGTTGGTTTTTTTACAGTTTTTTTTACATCGACCTAGTTTTATCCGTGGTAGTTTTATCCATGTATAAAACCGTGTATTATACTCGGCGGGATAAAACTTCTCAACTCTGGTGTTTAGATAAAAAGCATATTGTTAATGATTGTGTCTAAGTTCATAGGAATGACTGTAGATGGCGCTGACATCGTTGTATATAAAATGCACGTAACGAACCCTTAGAGTCTGAGCAAGTGCATAGTACTTAAAAAACGACTGCAAGTGATGCCAAGCACGGCGAAAGCTCTGGATTGGTGACCCCGGGCAATCTGCGTGTGGAACGCCCCCCGGTAGCCACCGATACTATGTATTTTCAATATATAAATAAATTTATCACCCCTAAATGGCCTCTGGAGCCGAAAAGGGTTTAAAAAAAAAAAATAAAATAAAAAAACGACTGCAGAATAAGCAGTCGAAACGTTTATATTATTTATTTCCGTATAATTTGCTTTTGCAGCCAAGGGAATATTTCTGAAGCGACGTTTTTATGAAATTTTTTCGTTATTCATGTCAACTCTTAAGGGATGAGTTCATGTCCTCTCTGCTGCTTCATTTCATTCCCCTTTTCTTTAAAATTAACGATTATGTCATTTATGCAAATTTATATTGCGTCTACGAAATTTATGTTAAGTGAGAGATGCAACTTTCTATTATGGGTATATAGAAATAGGTAACGTTAAAAAAAAATAAATAAACAAACAAACAAGTTTTTACTTTTTTTTTTTTTGTTCAATTCTAAATAAATACTTGTTGATTTTGGAAAAAAAAAATCTGGTGTAATAGTCGCACATCATGGAAATTGTGTTCTGTGCTTGCCAACATCAGATTTTTTTGAGTTGTCGTCATATATTAAATTTACAGCAGTACATTAGAATTCAAGAAATAAATAAAGAATTATATATATCATGTGTTGGTCCATGAAGTAAGTAAAACATATAACCAAGTATTTATTAATTTAAATAAGCGAAAAATGTATACTAGGGCATGTTGAGCGTAAATCGACGGATCCGTGGTGCGACTCCCGGCGGTACCTACATTTTTCGCTTATTTAAATTAATAAATTCTTGGTCAGGAAAGAAAATTTATAAACATAGACTCCTATCTTTACTATCAATTACAAGAGTAAAATGTGCTTCAAACAATTTTGAGGAGAATATAAATTTTTTAAAGAGTATCTAAAAAATGAATTGATTTATGAATCGTTGGAGCGAATTTTAAAAAAATCTGGTGTGACTGGCACATAGCACACAACTTTCTCTTACCCTTCGGTAAGAGAAAGTTGCGCACTGTGCTGGTCACACCAGATTTTTTGTGTCGAGATATATTTAGTTTCCGATAGCACCTTAGTTTCAAACTTTGCATTTTAAATGTTGACTGCTTCAAATAAACTATGGTTATTTTTCAAAATTTTAATCTCATATTTGGACATTTTATACACAATATAGAATCGTAAATAAATACAAAATTTCATAAGAATTGGAAAAAAAAATTTTAAATGCGTAAAAAGTTCCAAAGGGGACCCCCTTTTGAATCGAAATTAACATACAAATCCCTATAGGAAATTAACATTGTTTCTATGCGAAGATAAGGTGGAAAGGGAATTTAAAAAGAGTAGAGAGAGACGATAATGTTTGCAAGTGGGAGAGATATATATATATGTTTTCTTTGAAACAATTAAAACAGAAATAAAAAAAAAAAAAATGGGAATTTAAATAATAATTGATTTTTAATCTAATAAAAGAAAAAGATTTAAATTCCGTTACCATGGCAACCATTTCTATCTTCCCTATGAAGAACAAGAGTAAAGTGGTCTTCAGAAGATTTCAACGGCAAAATGAGAATATACATTTTAAAGAGCATCTAAAAAATAATTGATTTTTGAATTTTAAAAAAAATCCTTGGAGGGAATTTTGAGAAAATCGAAAAAAACTGAAAAAGTACATCAGTAAAGTACTAGTACTTTTTGGCCGATTTTGTTCAAAAGCTTATTTTGAGCGTGTGGGAAGGTACCTAAGTTAAATATAAAATTTCAATCCGGTAGCTCAATTCCTTCATGCTAAAAAATCTGTCCACACATACAGACACACACACACACACACATACATACATACAACACACACACAGACCAATTTGCGGGACCCACTTTTTTGGACTCAGGGGACCTCAAAACATGTATATCCATCAAAATCTCGACATCGAATTTTTGACATGATCGCAATACTTTCTCTCCTATATATTTCATATATAGGCTAAGAGAAAGTAAAAAATCGAAAAAAAAATATTAGTACTCTTTTGGCCGATTTCGTGTCACGTGCCGGAGTTAAATATAAAATTTTAAAATTCGAAGAGAAGTTGCTGTTGATGTTATGGAATGGAAAAGAATAAGTACAGGTGCAGAATGAAGAGAGCCTTTGATGCCAAATGCCGAAAAGGGAGACGTTTCGGACAAAATGGACGAATAAATTTTGTCCGAAACGTCTCCTTTTCGGCATTTGGCATCCAAAGGCTCTCTTCATTTGCTGCACCTGTACTTATTCTTTTCCATTCTATAAAATTTTAAACTTGTAGTCCGATTCCTTCATACTTTAAATTGAAAAACGTATATTTCCATCAAAATCTCTAACGGATGGACCAAAATGTTGAATAAATAATTATTATTAGGATCAGGAAGATGTATGGCAGCCAGCAAGTGATAATCAAATAGTTTTTTTTTTAATCACTTGCTGGCTGCCATACATCTTCCTGATCCTAATAATTGCCACTCAGCCATCGAAATTCTTCTATTTAAAATAATTTTATTGTCCTAGAAGAAAATGCAGACTTTAGAGGGTATATTTGTTAACAACAGATGACGTTTTGATTAAAGCCAGAATTTTTCAAGATTGAGAGAAAAAATGTTTTTTTTTTTTTTAGTAATCCCGAAGATGGCTTAAAAGCAAATCGGGAACGTGAGCTGTTAACGAATAAAGTTGAAAACGGAGGGTTGGGGGGTGGGGGTGGGTGGCACCCTATTTCCCAAAGGACAATGGAGGTCGGTCGGTGGACAGTTATCTTGACTTGACTTGACTTGAGTTCCTCTCTCTCCTGGGTCCCCCCCTCAAGGCAAGAAACAGATTCTTCAATCAAATAAACATTTCCTTCATTTTAATTACCGTTAGAATTTCGGATGCAAATCTTATTCCTTTTTGCCTCTATTTATAATTAAAATATCTAAAGTTAGAAGGAAACAAACAATGGATCCCTTCCTTTCGTTATTTCTCCTTTAGTACAGTCAAATATATAGATTATTAAATTCATTTTATGAAGAGAATTGATTAAGAATCAGCATCCTCTGGACCAGTAGCGGTACCCCCTCTGGCACGCGACAAGAAGCTTTTCAACAAAAAGTACTCAAGTATTTTGTAGGGTCCGACCGAAACAAGATTTTCAACCGAAACCGAATATTCGGCCCTCAATCTTAGTTTCGGCCGAAACCGAAACTTATATTTCCTATAAAAAATTCATATCATTTTACCTTTTTTTTTTTTTTTTTTTTTTTTTTTTTTTTTACTTTCTCTTACCTATGTATATATGTAATATATATATAGAGAGAGAGAAAGTATTGGATTCATGTCAAAAATTCGATGTCGAGATTTTGATGGATATACACGTTTTGAGGTCCCCTGAATCCAAAAAAGTGGTTTTCGCGACATGGTCTGTCTGTGTGTCTGTGAGTCTGTGAACAAAATATCTCAAGAACGAAAAGAGCTAGGAGGTTGAAATTTTATATTTAAGTTAGACACCCCCAAGGGACGTGACACGAAGCTTTTGAACAAAATCGGCCAAAAAGTACTAGTACTTTACTGATGCAATTTTTCAGTTTTTTTTCGATTTTCTCAAAATTTGCTCCAAATATTTTTTTTAAAATTCAAAAATCAATTATTTTTTAGATGCTCTTTAAAATGTATATTCTCATTTTGCCATTGAAATCTTCTGAAGACCACTTTACTCTTGTACTCCATAGAAAAGATAGGAGAAATGGTTGCCTTGGTAACAAAATATAAATATTTTGACATACTTATAAATTTTACATCTTGAATTCAATTGTACCCTACTGTCGGAAACTAAATACATGTCGACACAAAAATTTAGTCTCCCTAAAAAAAAAAATCTGGTGTGACAAGCACAGAACACAACTTTCGATTACCGAAGGTAAGAGAAAGTTGTGTGCTGTGCGCCAGGCACACCAGATTTTTTTACTTTCTCTTAGCCTATATATGAAATATATAGGAGAGAAAGTATTGCGATCATGTCAAAAATTCGATGTCGAGATTTTGATGGATATACATGTTTTGAGGTCCCCTGAGTCCAAAAAAGTGGGTCCCGCAAATTGGTCTGTGTGTGTGTATGTATGTATGTATGTGTGTGTGTGTGTGCTGTATGTGTGGACAGATTTTTAGCATGAAGGAATTGAGCTACCGGATTGAAATTTTATATTTAACTTAGGTACCTTCCCACACGCTCAAAATAAGCTTTTGAACAAAATCGGCCAAAAAGTACTAGTACTTTACTGATGTACTTTTTTCAGTTTTTTTCGATTTTCTCAAAATTCCCTCCAAGGATTTTTTTTAAAATTCAAAAATCAATTATTTTTTAGATGCTCTTTAAAATGTATATTCTCATTTTGCCGTTGAAATCTTCTGAAGACCACTTTACTCTTGTTCTTCATAGGGAAGATAGAAATGGTTGCCATGGTAACGGAATTTAAATCTTTTTCTTTTTATTAGATTAAAAATCAATTATTATTTAAATTCCCATTTTTTTTTTTTTTTATTTCTGTTTTAATTGTTTCAAAGAAAACATATATATATATATCTCCCACTTGCAAACATTATCGTCTCTCTCTACTCTTTTTAAATTCCCTTTCCACCTTATCTTCGCATAGGAACAATGTTAATTTCCTATAGGGATTTGTATGTTAATTTCGATTCAAAAGGGGGTCCCCTTTAGAACTTTTTAGGCATTTAAAATTTTTTTTTCCAATTCTTATGAAATTTTGTATTTATTTACGATTCTATATTGTGTATAAAATGTCCAAATATGAGATTAAAATTTTGAAAAATAACCATAGTTTATTTGAAGCAGTCAACATTTAAAATGCAAGTTTGAAACTAAGGTGCTATCGGAAACTAAATATATCTCGACACAAAAAATCTGGTGTGACCAGCACAGTGCGCAACTTTCTCTTACCGAAGGGTAAGAGAAAGTTGTGTGCTGTGCGCCAGTCACACCAGATTTTTTTTTAGGAGACTAAATTTTTACCACACCTTTTCCGTTTTTTTCATACCATTTGACTTTTTTTTTGCATGCGAGTCTCATCTTATCTTTTCAGACTCAGGTTTCGGCTACTTTGTGGCCGAAACCAGAGATTTTTGGCCGAAACCGGATATTCGGTCGGTTCCTAGTATTTTGTCAGTTTTTTTTTTTTTTTTTTTTTTAATTCGCTCTAACGCCTTTGAGTAAAATTCAAAAATCAATTATTTTTTTAGATACTCTTTAAAATGTTTATTCTCATTTTGCCATTGATATCTTTTGAAGACCACTTTGTACTTCGTAGGAAAGAATAGAAGCCATGGTAACAAAATATAAATATTATCCCATGTTTTTAAATTTTATATCTTAAATTTTAATATACCGGTGGCCTACGGGATTGGTCTAGTTGGTAGCGTGCCTACCTTCTATACCGAACATCGCGGGTTCGGACCCCAGGCAGTCCGATGATTTTATTTAAGCCATTTGGATACCAAATGCCTGGACTCCAAATAATATATATTCATAACGGTTATCGTCAAAGTCTTATATGGCCTGAGTTGTCGAAAAGACTGTGTGAATGAGAAAAAAAAAAGTGTGTGTTTTTTATAAAAAAAAATAAAAAAAATATACAGGTGGAATCTAAATATATGTCGACACAAAAACTCTGGTCGCACAGCACAATTTTCTTTTGATAAGAGAAAGTTGTGTTCTGTGCTCTCAGTCACACTAGATTTTTTTTACTTTCTTTTTATTTAATGAAATGCAAGTAGCCAAGTCTGAAACTAAGTAAGTACTATGGGAAACTAAATATATGGTCGATTCAAAAAATCTTGTTTGCTACCACTCACACCAGAATTTTTGTCTTATATTCCTTTTGAGATTAATAAAAAAAGAAGAAGATTAAATCATTTCAAACAAAAGAAGATTTCAAGTTCAAATAAAAAAAAAAAAATAAAAAAATCAATTGAGTTTATTTATATATATATATATAAAAGATAATTGGGAAAAATCATTATCAGTTTATCAAAGGGGAAAAAAATAAGTAACAAGGTTGATTAAGATATCAAAAGAGGGGGGGGGGAGAGAGGAGAGTTGATTAATTAATTGCTCTCTCTCTCTCTCTCCTCCTCTCAGGAAGATAATCGCTTAATTTACACATCAGAGATGATTGATAGAGGAGAAAAAAATAAAAAAAATATCGGTCACAATGCAGAAATAAAAGAAAAATGGAATTCTAAAAAAATCTGCTGTGACTGATAGCACAGCACACAACTTTCGATTACCCTTCGGTAATCGAAAGTTGTGTTCTGTGCTTGTCACACCAGATTTGTTGTGTCAAGATAGATTAAGATTAACCAAGGGCGGATCGAGAGGTGTTTCTCGGGGGGGGGGGAAGGTAATCTGATGTGACTCGTCGCACAGCACACTATTTTTTCTTAATTTCGGTAATTTAAAGGCGCATTCTGTACTTGTTTGCCATAATATAAATACAAATCAAATTTTCAAGTATTAATTTTTAAAATTTAATATTAAAAATCAATTTTTTTTTTAAATCTCGGGGGGGGGGGGGGGGGGGAGTAATTACCTCCTTTACACCCCCCTTGTATCCGCCCTTGAGATTAACTTTCAATCGATATATTAAAATCCAAGAAACTCACATTTTTTCCCCACTCACACTCACACAGTCTTTTCGGCAACTTAGTCCATTTAAGACTTTTAACGATACTCTATTGGGGGGTTCAGGCATTTCTATTTAAGCCATTTGGTATCCAAATGGCTTAAATAAAATCATCAGACTGCCTGGGGTTCGAACCCGGGACCCTTGGTATAGAAGGCCAGCACGCTAGCCACTAGATCAAGTCCGAGGGCGGATTCAAATGTAAAATTTATAAACATGGGAAAATATTTATATATTTTTACCAGTGGCGGTCCCAGGATTTTGTCAAAAAGAGGGCCCAATTTTTTTTTTTTTTTTTTTTAATTCATTTAAGCTCTTTTTCGGCAGCAAAGGCCATTTAGACCTATTTTGTATATATATTTCACCTGGATTGGTAGCCAATGGCTCAAAATCTATGATGTAGGGAAGGTGAATTCGATCTCATATGACGATATTTTAGTTTATCATGTTTCAAGAGACCTCTCCAAAGATGAGCTCAAAAAAAAAAATTTTTATGGGTCGATCAAAATTTTTAAAAATTTCCAAATTCGTCAAAAAAAATTTTTTTTTTTTTTTATATTTTTAGTAGAATTTTATAGTCGAAAAAAAAAGTTCCTTAAATTTTCAACTTAAAATATAAATTTTTAAAGGCCGCTCAAAATTTTTTTCGTTGGCTTACAAGAAAACATGACAAAGTCAAAAATTGATGATTTGTAAAAAAAAAAATGACCAAATATACTGAAATATTATGAATAATATTCATACCTAGGGTTAGATTACAAAGATTTATAGAGGCCAGATCGGGACAGACGACTTCAGGGGGTATGAAAAATTTTTGAAAATTAGGCATTGAAATTCGCGTATTTTAGACGTGAAAAATGTATAATTGTTGTTTAGTTTTAAAATATTAAATAAAACTTTTGAATTTTTATCTGCCCAATGGGGGGGGGGGGGGCTCTCTGGGCCAGCTAGTGATTTTTACCATGGCAACCATTTCTCCTATCTTTCCTAAGAAGTACAAGAGTAAGTGGTCTTTAAACAATTTTGAGGACAAAATGAGAATATACATTTTAAAGAGCATCTAAAAAATAATTGTTTTATGAATTTTATTCAAAATCTTTTTACCGAATTTTGAGAAAATTGAAAAAAACTGAAAAAGTACATCAGGAAAGTACTAGTACTCTTTGGCCGATTTTCACGTCCCAGGGGGGTGCCTAACTTAAATATAAAATTTCAACCTCCTAGCTCTTTTAGTTCATGAGATATTTTGTTAACACACAGACAGACATTTCAGCTACAGAGGCCATTTAGACGTTTACACTATTAGACTTATTTAAAATACGTAGTTAATTCCGACAGTCTTATGATTCTCGGGGAAGAGGGTCACCTATCCAGCTTCGGCATTGCTTAACAACATGGGGTTGTTTTTTTTTTTTTTGAAAGGGGATCAACTTCCGTATAGAAATCGATTTTAACCACATATAAGAATTGAACAATTTTATATTTAAGAGAAACTTGAAAAAAAAAAAAAATCTTATCAAATTCCATGACATTAATAATAAATAAATAAATAAATATGCTAATATTAAAAAGTAGTTCAATATTAATAAATTTCCGTTCGAAAATAACGCTTACAATATTTCCGTTAATAGAGAGGTAGGTGTGCGTTGTTGCAAAAATAAGGAAACGGACATTTTATTTATTCAAATTAAATCATATTATACAATCAAACCCCCCCCCCGACAACTAAAGAAAATGCCCTTGATACAAATACCGTAAATAAATCCTTAGGGAAATACCTGGTTGCCTAAGCGACAGGAAAACAACAAAAATTATAATAAACTAGCCGCTTCGCCACTCTCGGCGGACCCGCCCCCCTTTCCTTACTTGTTTTTACTTTCTCTTACCTCTATATATATGTTAATATATATAGAGAGCGAAAGTATTGGATTCATGTCAAAAATTCGATGTCGAGATTTTGATGGATATACACGTTTTGAGGTCCCCTGAGTCCAAAAAAAAAAGTGGTTTTCGCGACATGGTCTGCGTGTCTGTGTGTGAAGCAACCCCCCCCCCCCCGGGATGAAAATAAGCTTTTGAACAAAATCGGCCAAAAAGTACTAGTACTTTACTGATGTACTTTTTCAGTTTTTTGCGATTTTTTCAATATTCACTCCAACGATTTTGTTTGAAATTCATAAATGAACTATTTTTTAGATTCTCTTTAAAAAGTCTATCAGTGAAATTTTTCGTAGAAATCGTTTAAAGTACACTTTACTGATGAAGCATTGCTCAGCGCCATCTATGAATCGGGTGGTCAAGTTTGGAACTTAAGTGCTAAAAGCAACTAAATATATCTCGAGCCAAAAAGTCTGGTGTGACAAGCACAGAACACAACTTTCGATTACGGAAGGTTGTGTTCTGTGCTTGTCACACCAGACTTTTATTGCATAAACAATTTATAGCTGAGTTGTTATATTAATAAGAGGGTAAAAATGAGAAATGCAGCCAGCTAAGGTTATTTCTTTATTTGGTTAATTCACACAGCTGACGTTTCGGTTCCGTGTTTGAAACATCTTCAGAGCTGGCGAAAAGTCATTATGAAAGTGTCATAGTGGATTTTATACATGGTTGAAAAATTCTCATATAATATATATAATTTTCGCCTGCTCTGAAGATGGTTCAAACACGGAACAAAAGAAATAACCTTAGCTGCATTTCTCATTTTTACTCTCTTACTAATAAAAGAGATTTTTATTATTAATTGCCTGAAAAATGGCGGCACTAGATAAGAGGGTCCGCCGCAGGTGGGCCTGAGCCAGTGATTTAGTCATAAATGTGCAACTTTTAATTTAAATAAAAAAGTAAAAATAATAAAAAATAAAAAAAAAGGTAGAAGGAATTTTTTTAAAGTTTCCGTCGGATTTGCGAAATCCTTGGCAGGAAATACGAAAGCCAAAGGAGAGAGAGAGAGAGAGAGAGAGTCTCTCAGGCCTTGGCCGGGCTTTCTTTCGTCAATTATTTATTTATTTATTTAATTAATTAATTAATTAATGATCATTTAAACAAAAAAAATCTCTCTTATAAAGATGCGCTGCTGCGTTAAACAAAAAAAAACTTCCCTGTGTAACTATCTCACTAAAGTCGTGAGTTGCTTCACATCTATTTCCTTTATTAATAAAATTAAAACAAAAGTGTGGTGTGAGTGGCTGGCCTCTAGGGTGGGTCGCTTTGACACTTTTTTCGGAGCGAAATCTAATACCCATAGTGTCGGTAATTGAAATGTTATCACTCCAGATTTTTAACCGAATTTAAAAATTCGAATTCAACATGTAGAAATTTATAAAATTCTCTGAAAATAGAAAATTTAGTTAGAACCTTGTTTGAAAAAGATGGAATTTTTTCAATCAACGCTCAAATAGACTGTTCATTAGCCAGTCAATATATCGTTTAAGATAGGGTCATTCCACGTCAGTTCAACCAGGCCATTTCACCCATAATCTCAGATTTTTATGAAACTTGGTATGTTTGTTCTATATATAGAGATAAGTAACAGCACCAAATTTCAATGTTTTATCTCACTTAGTTTTCGAGTTATGGCACTTTAAAGTTTTGATTTTTTCACCTTGCGCGGCTTGGCTAATGCCAAACAAAATGTGACATGGAAGAGAAAATAATTTCTCATTTGCTTATTTGACCACCAATCTTGATGAAATTTTTTTGGTAGGTTCTTTAAACAATAAGGAATTAGAAAAAAAATATATCACGAATCTAAGTTAATCCTAAAATATAAAAAAAAATTCATATTGTTGATTTTTTTTTAGTTTTGAAAACGCAAACATGGTTTAGCGCTAAAGCCAATATCTCCAAAAGGGAATGAGATATTCAAGAAATTTTTTTTCCTAAATAATCTACATGAAATGGGCTTTAATTTAGTAAAATAAAAATTTTGTGTATTTTGTTCCCTCTATTTCTTAAGTCCATTGCAAGTTTAAATATATAGTTTTACATGTTAAAAAGGTTTCAAGGGCAAAATGAAAATATACATTTTAAAGAGCATCTAAAAAATAATTGATTTATGAATTTTAATAAAAATTGTTGCAGCAAATTTTGAGAAAATTGGAAAAAACTGAAAAAGTACATCAGTAAAGTACTAGTACTTTTTGGCCGATTTTGTTCAAAAGTTTATTTTGAGTGTCGGGAGGGTACCTAACTTAAATATAAAATTTCAACCTCCTAGCTCAATTCTTTCATGCTTTCAATTGAATTGATTGTGTTTTCGTCTGTGTTCAGTTTTAAGCAGACACACACACAGTGTCCATTTGAAATCATGAAAGGATTGAGCTAGGAGGTTGAAATTTTATATTTAAGTTAGGTACTCTCCCGGACACTCAAAATAAGCTTTTGAACAAAATCGGCCCAAAAGTACTAGTACTTTTTTCATAGAACCCAATGCTTTCCAATGGGTAAAATTAATGTTCAAGGTCCCAATTGGGGATTTGAGGGAACTGAATATTTTTTTTTTTTTTTAAATTCCCTATTTTTTTTTTTTTTTTTTTTTTAAACATTCACACTTTTTTCTCATTCACACTCACACTCACACACACATTCACACAGTCTTTTCGGCAACTCAGGCCATTTAAGACTTTAGACGATAACCGTTGTAATGAATATATCTATTGGGGGTTCAGGCATTTCTATTTAAGCCATCTGGTATCCAAATGGCTTAAATAACATCATCGGACTGCCTGGGTCCGAACCCGCGACGTTTGGCATAGGAGGTAGGCTCGCTACCTACTACGCCAAACTCGGGGGCAAATTCCCTATAAAGTCCTCTATAAGAATGCAAAATTTCTATTAAGAAATTCAACCAACTCCCCGTTGGAATTTTGAAACGAAATTTTGCAGTCTTATAGAGAACGTTATGACGTTAAGGAGAGTCCAGGAAAAAACTCGTGTCCTGAAACTCCTACAACTTTTTGAGTTATTAATTCCTAAAGTCACGATTTCTCCAATAAGAAATCTTTATGTATTCTTTGCATTTATATATTCTATGAATGTAAACAAATCCTCAAGCAGGCACTGGATTGGAATACGTAATAATAAATTTATTTTTGCCCTCGGGGTTTGGTGTAGAGGGTAGCGTGCTAGCCTCGTATACCAAAAGTCGCGGGTTCGGACCCCAAGAAGTCCGATGATTTTATTTATGCCATTTGGATACCAGATGGCTTAAATAAGAATCCCTGGACCCCCTAATCTCTATAACGGATATCGTAAAAGTCTTAAATGGCCTAAGTTGCCGAAAGGACTATGTGAGTGTTAAAAAAAAAATTCTTTTTATAATTAAGAAAAGGCGAGGGTCCGCCGCAGGGAGCCCAGGGGAGAGAAGATAAAAAGACAGGAGTATCCAGTAGAAATAAAACTAGAGCAGATCTTTGCTTCCTTCTCTAAATTACAAATAGCAGCAGCAAGAAGTGTAAATAACCGATTATGTAAAATAATAATAGACTCATTTATTTGACAAACTTTCCAACTATAATGATTGTGTGTGGAGGGGGCGGGGGGGGGGGGGGGGAGAAGAGGTTTGCTTGAATAGACAGGACAAAAAAACAAAAACTTGCTATTTTTTATGCCTCAACGATTTTTTTTTTTTTTTTTTTTAATTTCGAAAAATCAACTCTTGTCAATTTCTAAAATTATTCCATTATCACTTCCTATTTATTTTATTTTTATTTTTTTCAAGTCATTAGAGAATTAAAAAAACCTTAATAATTAAATTATGCAACTCTTTGAGAGACAATACTCAATTTTTGTTTTTGTCGTGAGCACAAAAAAAAATCTGGTGTGACTGATCACACCTTCGGTACAAGAAAAGTTGTGTTCTGTGCTTGTCACACCAGTGGGGATATATATTTAATTTTTTTTTTTTTTTAGCCGATATATTAAAATTCAATATATAAACATGGGAAAATATTTACTTATATTTTGTTACCATAGCTTCTATCTTTCCTATAAAGTACAAAAGTAAAGTTTGCTTCAAAAGATTTTCATCTCAAAATGAGAATATATATTTTAAAGAGCATCTAAAAAATGATTTTTGAATTTTATGTCGAAAAAAAAAAACTGAAAAAAT
This sequence comes from Euborellia annulipes, assembly GCA_023213315.1. Classification (NCBI taxonomy): domain Eukaryota; kingdom Metazoa; phylum Arthropoda; class Insecta; order Dermaptera; family Anisolabididae; genus Euborellia; species Euborellia annulipes. Next base: position 98,845 of record JAKCPI010003668.1, on the reverse strand, counting down.
GAATCAGTAAAGTACTAGTACTCTTTGGCCGATTTTGTTCAAAACTTTCGTGTCACGTGCCAGGGTGGTGTCGATCTTAAATATAAAATTTCAACCTCCTAGCTTATTTCCTTGACTCCCACTCAGGAGGCCACAAAACGTTAAAAATGCAATATTAAAAGGGGAAAGTAAAAAAAAAAGTTTTCATCCCTAAATTGCCATTATTCAATTAGATTAGCCATCTAAGCCTATTAAAGGTATTATCTAATAAACAAGAATTAGGACGTATCGAGTGAGGGAGGCAAGCTGTGACGTCACCCAAGCGAAACTAATTCTCACATAATATGGATACAAAAAAAAAAAAAATAAATAAATACAAATGGTTGACAGACAATACAAACACAGAAGCCTATTTCAAAAAAAGAAAAAAAGAGCATTCGTTGAGGTCAATGATCGCGAAATCGAAACGTCAAAGTCAAGAAAAACGAGGCAAGCAAGCAAGAGAGAGAGGGAATGTGTTGCTTGCTGTTTTGGCCTTGTCCTATCGACCGAGGTTGGCGTTTGCGGTAGCAACCGGTGCCAGGAACCCGCGCGCAATGCATACAACCGTTTTTTGCTTTTTGCCTTTAGGCAATTGCCTGCCAATGAATGCACTTGTCATCGAAACTACGGCTTCCATTATCCATATATATCATGGCGGAATGTCCGTCCGTCCGTCTGCTGACTTTCTATCCAATTCGAGTCTCACAAATTTTTTTTTTAATTTATTCATCCAGTATAAGAGTTAAGGGGGAGTAGGAGCGAAGCTGTTACGCATGTTTTTGGCCAAGAGATGTCAGCATGGTAGCTAATAATATTTAATGCATTTGGTTGCATTTTCATTGATCTTGTAATAATGAATACTTTATAAATGTTATTATGGTATTATGTATCTTTTATAAAAGCATATAAATATAGGCTATTAGGCGATCGTCTGTTAGACTAGCCTGCCATCTATTGCAAGAATGCTGAACTAATTTGACAGTTGATTTTTAAATAAATCATCTAAGCTTATTTTAAAAATTTCTTAATTAATATGTGATTAATAATAACAATAAATTCATTTTTAAATTTAAAAAAAATTAAAGATTATTGGGACAGATTGTTTTTTTTTGTGTATTTGCTTGATAACAAAAATATTGTAAACAAATTATAGCTCCATGTCCCAATAATCTCTTATGAATTTAATTCATTAAAAAAAAACCGCATTGAAAAATTCCTTATAATAGTCTAGTTTTTTTTAAAAGTACCTTAGACGTCGCTCCTGAACCCCCTTAAGTTTGTCTAAATTTGTAAAGTTTTGTTGTTATATTGTATTTTAAGGTACTGATGATGGGTGACGTATAGTCCCCGAAACGTTGACATGGGAAATAAATAATTTTGGGCAGAATAAAGTCTATTTTCTTCACCTTTCTATAATATGATAAGCACAGAAGACAACTTCCGCTGTACGGCCAGTCACACCAGATTTTGACATTTTGCAAAAGAAATTGAACAATTCGCTTAGAAGATGAAAGCGGCAATTTATTTGCGGGGGGGGGGGGGGGTATTCTCAATTCCCACCTCTATCTCTTTCTCTCTTATGTGTGAACCAATTAAAAAAAGAGAGAGAGAGAATCCCGCAGCCATTGAATACGGGCCAAACACGAATTCTCTCTCTCTCTCTCTCTCTCTCCCAACCAATTTCACATTTTCCGCTTGTCTAACTCACTAATATTAATATTATCTCTCTCTATTATTTGGATTATAGCTTCTACTATATAAAGAATAAAATTGAAGCGTTCGCTGTATAACAAGAATTAAGAAGAAAGTAAGCAGAAGAATTCAGCTGTGACTGCCCGCACAGCACAGCACCCATGTCGTGTCCTGTGTTTGTCACACCAGGATTCTTTTGTGTCGAATTTAGTTTCCCATTGCACTGCTTGAAATTAACTCTGGTTATTTTTCAAAATTTTAATATCTAGTTTCTAAGCAAAAACGTTAACTTCTAACATCTGTAAATCATTTTAACACTTCTTTTCCTCAAATTGATATTCTGCAAACAAACACTTTAACGCCAATAGTGTTAAAAATTAATGCCATTTCTAGAAGGTGCCGTATTTAATGCATAAAAATAGCGTATTTAACCTAAAAAGTTATGATTTTGATAGCTTTGAGATAAAAGCAACATGTTAGCGTCGCTGTTAAAACTTGGTTTAGAGAATTTTTAACGCTGGTGTGTAAGGCCTTCTAGATTGAAAATAACAAATCAATTAATGCGCATGCGCGAGGGGTTATCGAGAGGTCGGTAAAAACACAAACATACATATCTTTATATGAATCGTTAAAATCTGGTGCTAAAAAAAATCTTAACGTCGATGTTAAAAATTTATTTAAAAAAATATAGATAATAGCCCTTTTTAACGCTGATGTTATTACTTTACTTTTTAACACATATTTGTTGACGTTAATTTAGAGAGTAGACCTGATTCGGACCCCTTTTGAATCGAAATTTACATGCAAATCCCCGTATGGGGATTTAAGATTGGGTCTATGGAAGAGCCGGAAAATTATGGAAAATTTTATTTATTTATTTATTTTGTCAAAGATTTTGATTTCAAGAGCTAAAGAAAGAAACTTGTTACTGAAGATGAGTGCGACTTGCTTGCGAAACGTCGGAATTTTTTCACCTCAATTCAAAAGGTATTTTTATAGGCCTTGAAGATGGTTGAAATAAAACCGAAACTCATCAATTGCTTCGATGACCCCTCAAAAATTCAAGAATGATCGATCCTCAAAATTGTGGCGCCAGTCACACTAGGTTTTTTTTTCTTTTCCTAGATACCGCTATCGGGGAATACACGATGAACACATTTTAATTAAACGATAACTGGATAACTATCATTCGAGATATCTAGAGAAAAAAAAAACGAATACGAAATATCAAGAAATCGCCTTTAAATCAATATTTAAACTTCTCTCTCTGCGTTAATGGAATGCGAAGGTCAATTTACCATTTTGGGTAGTAATAATATTTGATTTAACTGGAAGATGGATATTTGTATTTGGGTTGAAAGACTAACAAAAAAAAAATAATAAGAATTTTCATATAGGGGAACATGGGGCAAGACGGGGTAGCGAGGTAAGATGGGGCAACTTAGCTAGCTACTGGCTCTACTGGTGCTGCGGTCAAGCGACAAACGGTGGAAAATAACACAGGGCAACAACAAAGGAACTTTTTTTTTTGTTGACTGAGAATTCGAAGCTATTTCTGGGTATTTGGGTAGCGCTGATTCCAAAAATGCCATCAGTTTTGCCCCATCACGTCAGATTTTAGAGCTATAGAGAAAATAAAATTTCAATAGAAAATGTCCTCTAAAGCGGCTCTAATTTTATATTACCTGGGTTTTTTTAAGGCGACACCCTTTAAAAATATGCAGATAGTTAGAATACATATACATTTTAAGTTTCAGCCCAATCGGAAGTCATTTAGACGTGCTGCAAACGGCTTAAAGTTTAGAAAAGGCGAAATTTTCAAGATTTTTTTTTCTTTGGTCACCACTAATACAATTTTAGGTATCCCTGAATGCAAAAAACATATATTTATGATATTCTATAGTTCTTTGGCTTTCTAAAAATCATTCATTCATAAAAATCTGTTAATTATTAACGAAATTATGAACAAAAACGTCAGCAAAGAAAAAACACAAGTACACTCTCACTGGACGAAAAAAAAATGGACTTCAATTGAATTAAAAAGCGAACCCTATCCACGAGAAGCTAATGTATCCTCTTGGAGCATAGGTTCACGGGCCCTAACTAGGGCTGGACGGTAAACCGGTTTACCGGTAAAAACCGGTAAAAATTTTTTACCGAAAACGCGGTAACGAACCTCCTAATTCGATAAAAACCGGTTTTTTTTTGAAAGTCGGTAAAAACCTATTTTTCGGGCGGTAAAAAATTTTGGTTCGGCGAGAAAAAAATGTTCCGCGGCGGCAAAAAATTGGCGTCTCTAAAAAAAGGTAAAATATTTTTCCGGACGAGGAAAATTTTGGTTCCGCGGGGAAAAAATGTTTCGGCAAAAAACTGGCCAAAAAAAAAAATGTTTCGGCAAAAAATTGGCTCTCTAAAAAAAAGGTAAAATATTTTTTCGGCCTGGGAAAAATTTTGGTTCCGCAAAAAAAATGTTCCGCGGCGGCAAACTTTGGTTCCGCGGGCGGTAAAAAATTTTACCGACTTTCGAGAAAAACCGGTTTTTTTTCATTATCGAGGTCGGTAATGAAAATCCATTACCGTCCAGCCCTAGCCCTAACTTTATTAAATATTATTTAAAAAAAAAATATTTCTAGAATCTCATATCTTTCTTTATACTTGTAAAAGAACAAGAAGTCCATTTTTTTCGACCAGTGAGTGTACTTGTGTTTTTTCTTTGGTGACGTTTTTATTCATAATTTCGTTAATAATTAACAGATTTTTACGAATGAATGATTTTTAGAAAGCCAAAGAACTATAGAATATCGTACATATATGTTTTTTGAATTCAGGGATATCTAAAATTGTATTAGGGGTGACCAAAACAAAAAAAATCTTAAAAATTTCGATTTTTTAAAACTTTAAGCCGTTTGCGGCACGTCTAAATGACCTTCGATCGGGATGAAACTTAAAATTTATATGTATTCTAACTATCTGCATAATTTGACGGGGTGTCCCGTTAAAAATAATTTGAACATTTTAAATAAAAGCCGTTTTAGAGCACATTTTCTACTAAAATCTATTTTGCTCTATATCTCTAAAACTGTGCCTGATGGGGCAAAACTGAAATGATATTTGAATTCAGCATGAAAAATACTTCTAGAATTTCATATCTTCATTCTTGTGAAAGAAAAAAAGTTCATTTTTGTCGACTAGTGTAATCAACAATAATATAACTTCCCGGGGTGCCGGTAGATGGCTACGGCCTGGGGTTTAAGGTGTGAGTGTGTGTCTTCGTGCACGAAAGCACCTCGGCCAAATAATCCCGGAAGGAATTTCAAATCATAATACGTATTTATTTACTTTGCTCTCCAACGCCGCCAAAAAATGAATTTTTTACTTAATCATTTGCATGACATATGAGTAAAAAAAAAAAAAATAAAGAAAAGTCCTGTTATTATTATTATTAAACTCGCCCACATGATTGAGCTTTCAAGTAATATCTAGTCGTTTGACCTAGAAAAATTTAATTATTTTCTAATATGTAAAACAACAAAAAAGATAAAAAAAAAGAAGTTTTGGTTAAAAAAAAAAAAATTAATTAAAAGAAATGATCAAAGATGTATGACAAAAGATAATAATTAAGATAAATATTTTTGCGTTTAAAAAATATGGTGTGACTGGTCGCACAGCACTTACCTTCGGTAATCGAAAGTTGTGTTCTGTGCTTTCACACCAGATTTTTCGTGTCGTCATGTATTTAGTTTCCGACGGTACGGTACATTAGAATTTGAAAAATTTATAAACTAATTGTTTATTTATATTCATGGGCGTAACTAGAGAATTTGACTGGGGGGGGGGGGGGGGGGCATGGGACCAGCTGTCCTCCGGGAGACCTGGAAAGTCCCATATTGTCTCAATTTTATATATGGGGCACGCACTTTCTGGAGGGGGGGGTAGAGGGAGTACAACATAAAGTGAGATGGCTCTAGATGGAGTTGATTGAATCAGGAAATAATAATTAATACTCAGAAGTAAAAGAATTAGATTTTCAGTTTAACTGTGGTTTATTTGTAAAAATTACAACGTTTCGGCCACTCATCCTGTGGCCTTCTTCAGGTACAATTCAGTTTAAGATTATAAAAATTGTTACATCTGTGACAATCTCAATTCAATTGTGCCCGAAGATGGGCACCGAATGAGTGGCCGAAACGTTGTAATTGTTACAAATAAACCACAGTTCAACCGAAAATCAAATTCTTTTACTAATGACAACAACTGTGAAAAGCCTAAACTTCATAATTACCCAGAACTAAAGACAGTGAGGAGGGCAAAAAATTGAAAATTCAAAATTTGCCCATTGGAAAGCATTGAGTTTTGTTTTGCCTTATGAAAATTTAAAGCCAATTAAAGTAATTAAATAAATAAATCTTTCATATGAAAAATAAAAATTGATATATAACCTTCTTTTTTTTTTTTTAGATGGAACTCGGATTGGATCAAGACAGACAGACAGACGGATACTCCGCCATTATATATGGTATATAGATTTTCTTTAAAGGATAAGGAATGATATTTTTCAATAAGTAAATTATTATATTACTAGCCCGCAGGGCTTCGCCCCCTGGACCCCCCGCCAGCTGGCTCGGGCCCGCCTGCAGCGGACCCTCGCCTTTTCTTCTTAATGGGTCGTTTTGATAACTTACCTACCCCAACATTAAAATAGCCTCCCTATGGGGAAATACATGGTGTTTGTCCTTCAGCTATTAAAATTAAAATAGCTGAAGGACAAACACCATGTATTTCCCCATAGGGAGGCTATTTTAATGTTGGGGTAGGTAAGTTATCAAAACGACCCATTATGAAAAGAAACTTATTATTCCATTCCAATCCAGTGCCTGCTTGAGAATTTGTTTAAATTCATGGAATACACAAATGGAAAGAAAACATAAATATTTCTCTATACATCTCCTATGGGAGAAATCGTAACTTTAAGAATTAATAACTCAAAAAGTTATAGGAATTTCGGGATGAAAATAATTTTCCTGTAATCCTGAGAAGGTCCTCTTTATACATATAAAAATTAATTCCAAAATTCCAACGGGAAGTTGTCTAAATAGAGCGTGACAGACAGACAGACATTAGCGAATTATATACGTAAAAATATAGATATAGATTGATAGATAATATATAAGAATTTTTATTTTTAATTTGAGAGATTTAATTATATTAATTAATTAGCTTCAAATTTCTAAAAGAACCCACCCAATGCCTTCAAATGGGCAAATCCCCATTTGGGGATTTTGAGATGCGAATATTTTTTTCCCTGGGCTCTCAAAATGTTGTTAATCAAAGCGTGACAGACAGAACTGGGCAAAGGCTGGCAACGCAGTTAGTATAAATCTAAATCATTAAGTATACGAGTATATGATACTTGTGTAGTTAGTAACGACATCCGCATTAAAATCGATTTGTATACATGAACTGAATAATCGAGGGAGGGGAAGAGTCTGAGTGAGTGAGTGTCAAGAGGGAGGAAAGGGGGAGGGGGGGGGAGAGAAGAGGTCAAAAGGGAGCCAATGACACGCGTGAAGGAGAAATTAAATTAACCAACCCCCCTTTAAAAATAATATAAAGAGAAAAAAAATAAAGAGACTCACACTCCACGAATACAATTAATATCATCGATTTCAAAGGGAAGTAGATTGTATATAAATGTTAAGATATGAATACTTAAACCCATTTAGTGGCTAAACACGAGAGTAAGATTAAATATATCAATAAATTATAAATATTTCATAAAGTTCACGTTTAATTCAACATCAATTAAATTAGTTTAGTGCTCAGGGAAGGAAGGACACCAATAGGCTGGAGATCCTGGGTTCGAGACGTTTGCCATTAGACTATATAATAAAGTAGCAAAAAAAAAATAATAATTTTATTATTTTCAAGCGATTAATTAATTGGCTTTAATTTTTCATAAGAACCCAATGCTTTCCAATGGGAAAATTTTGAGCGATTTTTTGACCAAGTCTTTTTAGAACAACGGTGGCCAAACGGCGGCTTCCTACTGTAAAGTGCCAGGGCCAACGTTTCGGTCGCATATAGGACCATCATCAGGGCCAAGCCATTGTCAATTTATTATTCCTCTTGGTCATATTGGCCAAAGAAATTATTAATAATACAATAAATTCAGAAACCAAATTGTTAGATACAGTGTGTTTGGCCAATATGACCAAGAGGAATAATAAATTGACAATGGCTTGGCCCTGATGATGGTCCTATATGAGACCAAAACGTTGGCCCTGGGGCACTTTACATTTAAATAAAAATTGAAAAAAACAACTAGCTGCGTTGCTCATTGGAGATTTCCTGAACCTTAAAAAAATAAGTTAAAATAAGAACGAAAGGGAAAAAGCATGAAAACTCAAAAAATGCATTAAAAAATGCAATCTCAATACACAAGTTTTTCGTAATTCGTGTAGAAATTAAATATCTAATGGTTGCTTATAAAATTCAGCAATAAGCATTTTGCTTAAAATCCGATCTCTAATAATAATAATTTTCTTTTCATAAGAAGAAAAGGCGAGGGTCCGCCTCAGGCGGGCGGCGCTGTTAGTATTTTCTATAAATTGTAATTTCGCGTTGAAGATCAATAGAGGGTGGGGGAAGGGGGGGGTTATGTGGAGTCATTTAGGCCTTAAGAGCCGCCGCATTGCAGGGTTCAGAACCCTCGAGGGTCAGAAATGGAAACAAGCACGGAATTCTTTTAAATATTCTATGATGCATGCATGCAATTTTGTATTGATTTTAATAAAAGAAAAAGAAAGAAGATCGATTTCATTTTAACCTTTAAAATAACCACCCAAAAGTTTATTTCTTATTAATTACTAGGTGCGCGACCCGCTTTTGCACAAAGTCCGTGGCCGGCGGCTTACAATGTTAGAGGGAAGAAAGACATTAGCTTCTCATAGCGGGGCCCCGTCCCAAACGAAAAAAATTTATTTCATTTGAATTGACTACAAATCGTTTGAAATAGATAGGAGTTGGGTCTAAATGGCCTAAGGCTGACCGCACACGGTCGATTTTAAATCGACTAAACTATTTGGCCTAAAATCGTGATGCATAATCAATTTTTACTCAACTAAACTGTTTAGTTGTGTAGTATGCGCGCACGGGATCGATATCGACAGAACTTTTTAATTCCATTATTGTTGCAATATTGTATTATATTTGGACATTCAACGGTAAAGATGTTAAAAAAGAAGGCATTATTAATAGTAGGGGAGCCCAGAGTGCTAAATGTGTTTTTGCTCGAGCGCTTTGAAGACCTATTGGATCGCGAAGATTATATGCTAATAAACAAAAAGTTTATCTGATGTAAAGTTGTTTAGTGGTGGGGCTAGCGTGTATAAATTTCTAAAAATGTAAAAAAAAATCGTTACATCGAAATACTCGAGCGCGTCAGTCTTTGATACCGTGTAGTGTCTACCAACTCCTGTTTACAGAGAGATATTAATCTGACGAATAGCTAGGGGAAGTTGCTGTAATTCGAGGTAGAAATTGGGGAAAAAATGTTTTTCCTCGAGCGTGTCAGAAATTCATAAGGGGGGTTAATTTAACTGTAAAAAGTATCCCATAATAAAGACTGACGATTTGGACGTGTCGAAAAGTTTATATCGATATTTAAACATGTCAAAAAAAAATCGTGACATCGAAATGCTCGAGCGCGTCAGAATTTTATACAGGGAGGTTCAGCTCGATGTTTTAGTGGTGTAAACTCTTAATCTGACGATTTTTGTAAAGGAATTTTTTAATCTGACGATTAATCGCTCTTCTGCTGAAAAATTCTCAGTCAGCCATCGTCCGCGGGCGGGAAACAGAATTTATTTCAATTATAATCATGAAATATTGGTAATATAATGCAAAATATATACAGAAAACTCTTCATTATAGAATTTTATTTAAAAAACTAAATGCCTAAAAAAGCCTTAAATAAATAATTTAAAAAAAATGAAAACAATTTTTTAGATTATAGACCTATCAATTTTTTTTAACAACAATATATTCAAAATGTAATACAATGAATTATAAAAAGATTATAACTGACAATCATTGACGCGAAAATTATAAATAAATAAATATATTTATATAGGCGCGCAATTCTGACCGCCATAGCGAAAGACCCTCAACGGACGAGAAGTTGTGGCATGACGTCATTGTCGCGGGTGCCCGCGTCCGCCCTCCGCCAACCCAAAGTCTACCTTAAGACGTAGAGGAAGAGTGAGAAAAAGCAAAGGAAGAGAGGCGTCGAGCGGAAAATTCATTATTCTCAATAGTTGTACATACTACACTCTTGGGATAGTTTTTGATGCTTCGGCTTACGATAATCGGCAGATTATGCTATTTCTATAAATTTTAAACTATTTTCTTTGAAATAAAAAAAACTACATTTGCGCTCGAACATTTCAAGGTATCGATTTTTTTTTGCAGATTGGTGATTCGCTCAAATTTTTAGGTCACGCTCAAATCGTCAGATTATTGAAGGGATTATGTTTTCTGCATGTAATTAACTTATTTTGTTTAAATCTGACGCGCTCGAGTTTTTTTGAGGATCGATTTTTTTTTACTAATCTGATCGACTGCCCTAGACGTTCGACACTATATTGAGGGACCATACTTGGTAAAAGTACTTAACATAGTACAAAGATTCTCCCCTCTGCCGAGCTCGAGCCACTTACGAAATCCCCTCTTGGGCTCCCCTACTATAATTTCTTTATTATATATATCAAAAAAAAGAAAATCGAATAAAAATCCAAAACGGTGCTACTGGGTCCATCCTGTGTATAGTGACAGACTTAAAAAAGGAGCTTTCCACAGGCTCCACAAAAAAACTTTTAATAGAATGAGTGAAAATAAAATAGTAATCTAATCGAGTTGATCCGCAGTTCTGTCGTGTGCGCACTTTCATTGAACTTAATGCATATTCGCCCATCGACTAAACTATCGCTCGACTAAAAATCGACCATGTGCGGTCAGCCTTAGATGCCGAAAAAGACCTTAAAAAAAAAAAATTACTGTAAAAAAAAATCATACTATAATGTAAAGCGCTAGCGGCTGACTTCCTCTGTGTGTATGTGCCTAACAGGGGCAGAATAAAAGGAAGTTGAGTCAACGAGGGAAATTTAAAACTAAGTCAGAAAGGGAAATGTGAAACTACAATTGTTTGCTTTGCAAGAATAAAATTGATGATTTGCTCGCCAAAGGCGTGCAAGGGGGTCGAGGGGGCGCAGCCCGCCGAAGCCGGGCCGGGCTTTTCCACATGTAAATAAATAGCCTTAAACAATAAATAAAAGAGAGAATCGATTAGCCTTGAGATCAATTCTTCAACAGAGAGAGAGAGGTTATCAAATTTTTGTTTCTTTTTTTCCTTTTCTAGTCCATATTGGAATTCCTTCAATATTAATTTCATTAGAGCTCTAATTTATTAAAATTTTGAGTTTTGGCCAAAAAAAAAAAAAAAAAACGCCCCATAATAATTCGTCAAGTAGTTTCAGAATTAAATTTCAAATTAAAATAATTTAAATCTCACATTTATTTTTCTATAATTATTTATTTAAAAAAATAGAGTGACCTTTCTGTATTCACAATTGAAATAAAATTACTTATATCTCAATGTAGATTACAAATAAGACAAAATTATAAGATTTTAAAGAATAAATTAAAACTCTGCTTAATTATACAAATATTATTACAACTAGTGCCTACGGTTAATAATATGAATTTTAATGAAATTGAAAAATTTTTTTTTTTTTTTGTTTAAACAAATTTTATTTATTCCACACTTTGGCGTCCCCCCCCCCCTCTGTTTCTGCTATACTGGACACAATCCCGAATTTAAACGAACGCTTTATCACCCATTAGTGTGTCAAGCGCCTTCAACCGAGTTTTGAGAAAATTAACATTAAAGTTTTTTTTTTTTTTTTTTTTCATTGGATTATATATAATTTTTGTTGTCAATTGTGCAAGTAGCATTAAATATAAATTTTTTTAGGACATATTTCATAAAAAAATACTATTAATTATAGCATTTGAAACAATATTCCGTGCTTAACTCAATTTTTAATTTTTTTTTTTTTTTTTTTTTGGCGCTTGACACACTAATGCATAACATGGTCCATATAGAAGTTTGAAATATTTAAATTAATCGTTATAACCTAGTGTATTTTAATTTTCAAATTTTCATTTTAAGATTATTTCATTTTTTTTTTTAACGCTCCACATATAGCTTTGAAGATGGTTCAAATGCGGAACCGAAAAGTCAGCTGTGTGAATTAAATAAACAAAGGAAAAACTCTAGCGCTCAATATTGGAGTTGTGGCTGTTGAGTTGTACAAAATCAAGGAAGGATTGCAGGAGCAGAGACTCATTTTTTTCTTTGAATATTTTATTGGGCCGACGTTTCGGTCTCTATCGAGATCGTCCCAATAAATTACCATATATAGCCAGTCTCTGCTCCGGCAATCGTTTCTTGATACTTTATAGGGTCTCTCACTTTTCTACCCTTTTTTTTTATTCTTTAAGGTCTTTTTCGGCAACGGAGGCCATTTAGACCTCATGACTATGGTAGCCAATTTAATTGTCGCATGAGACGGAATGCGAACCCGCGACCCTTGATATGTATTTCCATTTTATTATTACAAAAAAAAATCACTTGATTATGTAGACTTTAATTTTGTCATTGACTGTACAAATGTTTGCAACTGTAGAGCTTTCTTTTTCTTATTAAATCTGGTGTGACAAGCACAGAACACAAGGTAAGAGAAAGTTGTGTGCTGTGCGACAGTCACGCCAGATTTTTTTTTCTTTAAATATTTAATTGGGCCGACGTTTCGGTCTCTATCGAGAATCGGCCCAATCAAATATTTAGCCAGTCTCTGCTCCTGCAATCCTTTCTTGATACTATAGCGTCTCTCACTTTTAACCCTTTTATTATATTTATTTCAATTTAATGAAATTGTCGCATGAGACGGGATGTGAACCCGCGACCCTTGGTATATATTTCCATTTTATTATTATAAAAAAAAAATAGACTTTAATACAAATGTTTGAAACTATAGCGCTTTCTTTTTCTTATTAAAAAAAAATCTGGTGTGAAAGCACACAAGGTAAGGGAAAGTGCGACCAGTCACACCAGATTTTTTTATAATAAATGCAAATGTTTTTCTAGTAACCCTAGGCGACTAGATAGATATTGATTAAGTTTAAAAACAAACGAGGTGTTTTTTTTTGTTTAATTCGTACCCGAGGTCGTTTGGGTGCTTGTCCTCCTCCTCCTGGTCCCCTTGGTGCTAGAGGTCTTGGCCTCGATGGCTGCACTTCACCCTCTGCAGCCACCATTTCAATTGGTGTTCATCGGGGGGTGGGTGGGTGGGTGAACTAACACAACTAACTACACACTCGCACACACACATAGACACTTGCTGTTCCCTTGTCTGACACCAACTGACTATGCAGGCAGCCAGGGCCCCCGGCCCGTTAGCTTATGCAACCTGTCGCTGCTCTTGGTGGGAGTTGCGCGTGTTCTTGCTTCTTTCTCCCATCCCCCACCACAAGCCATCAATCATTGATTTTATTTAATAACAAACAAAAAATAAAATATACAATTCGTGTGGTTATTAAAATCTGGTGTGGGGGACAACTTTCTCTTATCGTCACGCCAATTTTTTTTTTTTTTTTTTTTTTAAATCTAAATGCTGGTATAAATCAGTGATTCCCAAAGTGGTCTATATCGACCTCACGTCGTCCACATATTACGTAACGCCTTTGACGATATTCTAGTCACCCCCTGTCACAGTTAGTCACATAAAAACAACCCGCCTACAAATACTATGTCACAACATTAAACCCCCCCCCCCCGAAAAACTTGTTTTAAACTTCCCGGGCTTGGCGTAGTTGGCAGCGCGCCTGACTTGTATACCAAGGGTCGGGGGTTCGGATCCCAGGCAATCCGATAATTTTATTTAAGCCATTTGGATACCAAATGTCTTAAATGGACCCTGTTATGCAATGGTGTGTCAAAGACCAAACATCGAGTTTTGAGAAAATCAACATTCAAGTTTTTTGTTTTCATTAGATTCACCAACTATACGGCCAGGGGTTTGTGGTGTGTCTCCGTGCACGAAAGCACCTAGGGTAAATAAAGGGGGATCCAAGTAGGAATTTCAAATAATAATTTTCTTCTTTGATCTGAATTTATATATATGTACTAGATTTGAAGAATTTAAAGTGGCTGTTGTATTTAGACAGTAGATAGGAAAGGAGAATGCAGCCAGGTATTGAGTCTCCACGAAACTAAACTCTGTCCAGGAAACAGTTTCGGCTTTAATGAGATAAAACCATCCTCAGTCCAATAGTTGAGAATATGAACTCAAATAGCGAAGCATTGAGTTCTCAACTATTGGACTGAGGATGGTTTTATCTCATTAAAGCCGAAACTGTTTCCTGGACAGAGTTTAGTTTCGTGGAGACTCAATACCTGGCTGCATTCTCCTTTCCTATCTACTGTATATGACTAGACGCAAGCCCCGCCTTCGGCGGGGCTTACGTACCAGGGCTGCGCCCCCTGGACCCCCCTTGCTCGCCTTCATTGAAAATTGTGAATTTCTATAGAACATATACATATATACATACTGGTACATACATTTTCCCTTTTCATTTTTATATATAGAGTTTATTTTAACGGTTAATTATTCATTTTTTGTGAATCATATCCTTTCCGGGACTCTCTCCCGGTACACAAACAAAAAATTTACCCCGATATTTTAGAATTCAAAATGTAAATAAATAAAAAAAAATCGTAAACATGGGAAAATATTTATATTTTGTTACCATGGCAACCCTTTCTTCTAATTTTTATTTTTTCTTATTTTAACGGTTAATTACTCATTAACTTATTGTTATTTGTGAATTAAAACCTGTCCGGGATTCTCACAAACATACACAAAAAATTTCATCAAAATCGGTTCAGTTGTTTAGGAGGAGTTCAGTCACATACACACGTACAGAAGAATTATATATATAAAGATTTAAGATTTATATAAAATACCTAAACGAAAGATAATATAATTTTAACAGTGTTTATAGAAACAGCTAGAGCGTATAATTTCTGAAGATTTCTACAAAATTGAGGATGCCAACAACATCACGTGGGACAATCAGCCTGATAATGGTCAGATAAATGACCGAATCTTCATTTCAATAAACAAATCTCCGAAAATAATTATTTTTTCACTTGTTCGAACATGTGAAGAAAAGGCAAGGTGCTCGAACCGCCCAAGGCGGGCTGGGCGGCTAGTCTTTTAAACAAATTTCAAGAAGTAACTCAAAAAAGTGGGGAGTGCAAAGTGGAATATGCCAACAAAGAGAGAAAATATTTTTTTCAAGAAAGCCGGTAAAGTTTTGCAATTAGGCTGTCTTGGCGAAATAATTAAAAGGTCTTTATGATTATTAGAAATATTTTCACCAAGGAAGCAGAATAAATGCATTAATGAATAAATTAATATAAATATGAATAGATGTCACTTTCGTTTTTCACGATATTAGCACTTGAATAAAAACTAAATGCACGATTATCAATATATAATTATGAAATTTTACAAATAACTATTAATCGGAGAAGCGAAACGTTATATTGTTGATAGACAAAAGAGAGAGATAGAGAGAGGACCTAACCAATAGGCATCAACTAGAAAATGAAATATAGAAAGAGCTCTGGGACATCAGTAAAAGAAAAAGTTTCTTCTTTTCACAATTTCATCTTTGTATCAATTAATTAAAAAAAAATAAAATCTGGTGGTTCGGTAATTGGATGTTGTGTTCTGTGCAAGTCACACCCGAGTTTTTGTGTCAGTACTTTGGATTAGAATTAAAATTCAAATTTTAATTTGTTTAAGGGTTTTTTTTTTTTTTTGGGCATTTAGACCAATTTTAAATGATTTGTATCTAATTCCGGGATGCGAACCCTCGACCTCTAGGCCTAATACCAGAAGCTAACAAAAAAATTACTAAAAGATTTTTTTTAACTCTTTTCAGCTATTTGGGGATTATTAAAAGAAATAAAATGTAATAATTATTCTTAACAATTAATTAATTAATTAATTAAATTATCACATAATAATGATTAATTATTATAAATATTTTATTTAAATAAAATGTTGCAATAATAGAAAATAAAACAAAGATTTTTTTTTTCTTTCATTGTTGGGCCTTTTTATTTAAATTAATTAATCTTAATTGAAAAATTAAATTATCTTTTCTATGCAAAATGAGAATATACATTTTAAAGAGCATATAAAAAAAAAATTCGAATTTTAAGAAAATCTGAATTAATTAACATCATTAAAGTACTAGTATATACAATTTGGCTGATTTTGTTCAAATACCTAGGGGGTAGTATATTTCCTTCACAGACAGGGGTATTTTCATCAAAATCTCGTCATCGAATTTTTGACATGAATACCAAAAAACTAGTATGTTGTGCCATACTTTTATGAAATTTTCGTCTCAATGCAGTCATCATAATGTGAGCCGACCCTGGTATTATTTAATAAACTTTCCTTATTCGATCGATACAAATATTTGTTTAATTACACGTTAATAATTTCCTAAAAAAGTCGGGCGATTTTATTTGAGATGTTGAATTTTTTTTTTCTCCCTTTTAAGTCACACACGATATAATTAAATGCATTCCTAAAGCGTTCAAGGCCTTAAATGAATATTTAAAAAACTGCAATGCATTTGAAGAAATTTTGTATGAATCGTGGATATATAGCCTAAAACCGATTAGAAGGCCATTCATATTTGGTTGGTAAAAAAAAAATTCTATATTCATTTGAATAAAAAAGGAGACTCTTTTCTTTTTTATTGATATCTATGAATGATGAATGCAAAGTCAAGGTTATTTAAATTATACTCAGGCCTTTTATTATAGCCTAATATCAAATCGAAATTATCACAAACGGGGGACGGGGGAGGTAAAGAAATCCCTTCACTGAAAAATTTGTGGAATTATTTGATTTTAATGTTTGAAAGAAATTCTCTAAAATCTGGAGTAAATAAGAGCACAACACACAACTGGCTTGTTTATTATTTATCTTCTTTTATTTAATTTAAGGCCTTTTTCGCCGACGGAGGCCATTTAGACTCTGTCTCTAATAAATAGATTGATATAGTCACATGACACAGGATTTGAGCCCCTGACCTTTAAAACAATTAATTTTTCAATTTAATTAATAATTAAAAATAAATAAACAAGAAAAAATACATAATTTTTTTTTCAATAATGTTAAATTGTTGCCAACAATTAGTAAACAAAATAAAAAAGAAATAATTTTCTTTTTACTCTTTTCGATTACGGAGGGATTTTTAAATTCTTTATTTTTTTAATAAATATAACCGATGGCTACCGGGGGACGTTCCACACATTAATTCCTCGGTGTTGCCTTGCCATTTGGCATCATTTAATCACAATGATTGTGGCGACTGACCTCCAGCGGAAAGAAGTAAACTTTTTTTTTGAAGAATGTGTTTCTGTAAACTTTTTTTTATATTTTCAATTTTCAAATATTTATTTTTGATTAATTAGTGAAAAATTTAAATTATATATGTTTCAGGGATCAAAATGACAAAAAAAAAACTTCTTAATATATGTACGAGTGTGTTGTTTATATCTCTGGAAATATTAAGATGAGATTTGGCAAATTTATAATCCTATGAAAGAATTAAATTGTGGAGTTAATCGGCCCAGCAGAAAGCCGTAAGTACGAGTATATACTAGTATGGTCTCTATTGAAATTCCGAAACGAAATGCATTTCAACGAAGTTTCACAAGTTAATGATGTAAGATTTAACAAAGGGGTGATATTAGAAACACAAGACTGGCACCAGCATCGTAACTTCACGAATATAAATGACAGAAACAATCTGCAATCTATCACTTTTGTCAGTCAGGATTCAATTTCTAGGATATCTGGCAAGGTATTGAAGATGATTATTTGAATATATTCTAATATCCAAGTTGGAACTAGGTTCGAGGGTTGGGAATTCCCTCTGGCGAGACGAATATTCTTCTAGCTTCAGTTAACGCATTGAAATTTTTATTTTCAATAATTTTTATAAGTAGTTAACTTCCAAAAACCCATAATACTGAAGAGGGTTTCTGCATTACACACTAACCATAGGTCAACTAGCTACCCAAACATCAAACAACCGGCCCTAAATCTGTTTTTGTTTATACCCCTAATGGAAAATAGAAACGGAGACGTTTTTTAACAGTTGGATAATCATGGATATTTTCTTATTTCTTACATCATTTCGCAAACACACGCGCGTTGTGACTTTCCTCGGAAGTTGGCTTCGTTGATTGCAGACAAGCGCTAGTAAATCCGGACATCGCTGCTGCTTTATTAAGCTTGCTTGCGATGTCTAATACTTCCGACAGGATTAGCTTCAATTGCATAAGCAGCAGTAGTCAAAAGAATGTTGATTTCATTTTTTTTTGGACTCTCACTCACTTCACTGCTGATCAACTTTGACCTTAAACGAACGCAAATAAAATAACGAGTCAGAAAAGACATTTTTCATTTTAGTTTAATTTCTGAAAAATGCAAACACTAAGGATCGGTTGCTTCTAATTAACTAGCTATCCTTCAGATAGAGAGTTATGCTAATCATATGATTAACTAAGAGTCCGATTAGGAGGGATCACAGGTCTTGTCTATTTATTTTTTTGGAAATTTTTGCTTCATTAAGTTGCTAACTTTACAAAACTTTCTTAACTGATTATCAAGTCTATTCTCTACTAAAGCAAAAACGTTAATTTTTAACATCTGAAATAAGCGTTAATTCATTTTAACACCTCCTTGCCTCAAAATGCTATTCTGTAAGCAAAAACTTTAACATCAACATTTAATCAATAGTGTTAAATATTAATGTCAATTATGGTTTAGAGAATAGTATTTTTTTAACATTTATGATGTTAAATTTTAACGTCTGTTTTTAGAGAATAGACCTACCTGTCTGTATATGTGAAAAAAACTCATTTTTTTTTTTAATCGTGACTTGTTCCTAGCTTCATGTGTATTATTAGTCAAAATTCAACTTGAAGTTAGCTCTATATAAGTTTGCGATTCTACTCAAGGAAAGGTTGCAAAAGCTAATTTTTTAATAATTTATTGGACCTACGTTTCTGTCTAGATTGAGGGCATCTTCAGGACTGCCAGTCAGTTAGTCTCTGCTTTTGCAACTCTTCCTTTATACCAGCGTTTTCCAAACTAAAATTTATATTTTTTAGCATTAAAAATTTTTGTTTTTGTATTATTTTACACAATGGGGAGGGGGGGGGCGTCATATGATTAAATATTTTTAAGGGAGGCGTTGTAACATAAAGTTTGGAAACTACCGCTTTATACAATTCAACAGACACAACTACAATACTGGAATCACCATCTACACCTCTTCTTCAGTTAATGTTTGCTTTTCAAAACCAGAAATTAGTCAACAGAAAGGTTGAAATTCCTAAATAACTAATAACAATCGTGAACGCCATTATGAGAATTTATTGGCCCTTTTAAAAAGAAAATTCTGAATATCAATCCAAAGAGAAAAAAGAAGAAGCACCAGCAACAAGCTAGTGAAGAGAACATCACGTGACCTGATTCTAGATACACTTAACATAAATAGTGTTGACTTGGCGTTTGCTTTGTTGGGAGATTCTAGAATGTGCAATATCATTTAATTAAATACCATATATTCAAATTTGACTCTATGCTAGACAAGGAGAAGTAATCAACACACTCGGTTGTGTTCTGTGCTTGCCACACCACATTTTTGTGTCGATATATTAGAATTCAAGATGTAAAATTTATAAACATGGGAAAATATTTATATTTTGATACCATGGATGGACTCCTATGAAATACAAGAGTATTGAGCTTCAGAAGATTTAAATAGCAAAATGAGAATATACATTTTAAAGAGCATCTACATGTATCTATGGCTTTTAATCAAAATCGTTAGATCGAATTTTGAGAAAATGGGAAATAACTGAAAGTATCAGTAAAGTACTAGTACTCTTTGTCTGATTTTGTTCAAAAGCTTTGAGTTACGTGTCAGAGGGGTGTCTAACTTAAATATAGAATTCAAATCTCCTAGCCCTTTTCGTTATTGAGATATTTTGTTCATGTGTATTTCCATCAAAATCGGTTGAATAGTTTCGTAGTAAATAAGAGGAAAAATTAAAAATTAAATCTCACAATTATTATTCTATAATTAATTAATCATATAAAATTTTAATTTCCTCATTTACCAAAAAGAAATGACGAAGTTGTGAATTCTAAGCTTTAAAGATATCATCAATTGAGTCTTGTTGTTGTTGTTGTTCGAAATTCATTTTATCTCGTGCGAAAGAGAGTAGATTGTTTGAAAGATTAATTTGAAAAAAAAGGGGTAATTTACAAGAAACATAATTTATTGTACAGTAGTTGTTGGAAAATGATAAAGGAATTAAAATTAAAATTATCATATTAAGAAATAAAGATTTTAATTTAAATTAATTTTTATCTTTCAAGGATTCGAGAAATTTTTATTTTTTTTTTTTTCCAAGGCAAAAGACGTAATTGAGATTGAGAGTTAAAAAAATAATTAAATTTAATATTTTATATATGATTAATTAATTATAGAAAAATAATTGTGAAATTTAATTTTAATTTAATAAGTCTTGGGTTGGGGAAAATTCGGATACTAGTACTTTACTGACAAGGGCGGATACAAGGGGGGGGGGGGGGTAAAGGGGGTGATTACCCCCCCCCCCCCCCCCCCGAGATTTGAAAAATACCTTTTTTTCCGGGAAAAAAATATATTTAGAACGTAAAATTTTAAAAATCAATACTTAAAAATCTGATTTATATTTATATTCACACGAAAATACCAGGTTCCGCAAAAGAGTGAAATTTCCCGTGAACGGGACTTGGAGAAATTTTTGGTTCCGCGGGTGGAAAAAATTTTGGCTCTAAAAAAAAAAGGTAAAATATTTTTACAAACGGGAAAAATTTTTGGTTCCGCGAACGGCACATGGAATAATTTTTGGTTCCGCAAAATGAAAATTTTGGTTCCGCGAAAAACAAAATTTTTCGTAGAAAAATTTTTGAGAACAGGCCCCCCCCCCCGAAAAAAATTTTTATGTACGCCCCTGGTGCTGTGCGACGAGTCACACCAGATTACCCCCCCCCCCCCCCCGAGAAACACCTCTGGATCCGCCCTTGTTTACTGATGAACTTTAACATTGGTGAAATCATATATCATTTATTTAGAAAAATAAATATTTTTTTTTATTACTAGACACCCCAAAGGATTTTTATCAAAAAATTTTGTCTAATATGCAGAATACTGCCTATGATTTTTACTATGTTAGTAAACTTTTTAAGGTTTCTTTCTTTATCCATTCTCTTTATTAGCCTAAATAAGAGTCAATTTGGACCAAATATCTCTAAAAATAAAGAAAATATAGAAGATGACTTCAACGTATAAAAAGGGTAATTTTAACTTACTTTTTCGTGTTTTTTTTTTCCTTGATTCATTGTATTTATCATCCAAAAAACATAAATGAACCTATTTTGATTGTGATTACTGTATTATTTAATAAAATATAATAGAAAAATTCTTGTTTATTTATCTGACATCTGGCACGTTCTTCTTTTTGGGATTCGTTTTTTTTTTTTTACTTCGATAAAAAACAAATTAAAACAACTAGGGAATTCTCGGATTCGGAAGCCGACACTAGTGACAAAACAAACAACTTCAGGGGTCCCGACCTAATTGTTTCGGTCCTTCGGTCGCAGTTCGGTTTCCTTAGATTAAAAAAAATTTTAAAAAACTAGGGAATTCTCGCCTTTAGTAACAAAACAGATAACTTTATACTAATTTATTATATAGCCCGAGTCTGTGAAGGTTCTTTGGGTGTTTCCAGGAGGCAGCGCTGTTCTAAACGACTTGATCCCATGAACATACTGTGCCAGATGTCAGATAAATAAACAATAATTTTTCTATTATATTTTATTAAATAATACAGTAATCACAATCAAAATAAGTTCATTTATGTTTTTTGGATGATAAATACAATGAATCTAGGAAAAAACACGAAAAAGTAAGTTAAAATTACCCTTTTTACTTTCTCTTACCTATGTATATATGTAATATATATATAGAGAGAAAGTATTGGATTCATGTCAAAAATTCGATGTCGAGATTTTGATGGATCTTCACGTTTTAAGGTCCCCTGAATCCAAAAAAGTGGTTTTCGCGACATGGTCTGTCTGTGGGTGTGTGGGTGTGTGGGTGGGTGGGTGTGTGTGTGTGTGTGTGTGTTCAATTTTAAGCATGAAGGAATTGAGCTACGAGGTTGAAATTTTATATTTAAGTTAAACACCACCCGGGACCGGAAAAATAAGCTTTTAATCAAAATCGGCCAAAGAGTACTAGTACTTTACTGATGTACTTTTTCAGTTTTTTTCGATTTTCTCAAAATTTGCTCCAACGATTTTTTTTTTTAAATTCAAAAATCAATTAATTTTTCGATTCTCTTTAAAATGTATATTCTCATTTTGCAATTGAAATCTTCTGAAGACCACTTTACTCTTGTATTTCATAGGGAAGATAGGAGAAATGGTTGCCATGGTAACAAAATATAAATATTTTGCCATACTTATAAATTTTACATCTGAATTCATATGTTCCGTACTGTCAGGAACTAAATATATGTCGACACGAAAAATCTGGTGTGACAAGCACAGAACAGAACTTTCGATTACCGAAGGTAAGAGAAAGTTGTGTGCTGTGCGCCAGTCACACCAGATTTTTTATAAGTTGAAGTCATCTTCTATATTTTCTTTATTTTTAGAGATATTTCGTCCAAATTGGCTTTCCGCGCTCTTATTTAGGCTAATAACGAGAATTGATAAAGAAAGAAACCTTAAAAAGTTTACTAACATAGAAAAAATTCATAGGCTGTATTCTACAGTCGCCAAGTTTTTTTTTTTTTTTTACTTTCTCTTACCTATATGTATATGTTAATATATAGAGAGAGAAAGTATTGGATTCATGTCAAAAATTTTTGAGATTTTGATGGATATACATTCAGGTCCCCTGAATCCAAAAAAGTGGTTTTCGCGACCAGCGGCGTAACCAGCCTTTGAGGGCGGGAGGGGGGGGGGGGGGGGCGAAGCTCAACTAGGGCGCCGATTTTCCAGGGGGCTCCGCCCCTGGACTCCCTTGCTCGCCTTCGGCGAGCAATTGCCCGCCTTCGGCGGGCAAATTTCTTGCATCCAGTAATTTTCTCAGCGAATTTGTTTATATTTACATGTTTTTTAATGACCCCTGTATGATTTTGTTTTGATTTTTCTTTGCTTTTACGAAAAATGTCGTTTTCTTCTGTGATTATTTCAAAAACTATTCAGTTTTCGGGAAAATATCAAAGAATAAAAACTTTTTAAAATAGAGTATTTTATTTCGACGGGCATGCAAATGAAATTTTATTTAAAAATTGCTAGACATTCGTTCATTCATTCACTAGGTAAAAGAAAACAATCAATTTTTTAAGACAATCGATGAAAAGAATATGATAAAATCACATACGCTGGGCTATATCTTAGAGGCTGTAGGGCGCCTATGCCTGTTCCGGGGGGCGCCAAGGGCTCGATGCGCCTGGGGCGGGGGGGGCTCGAGCCCCCCCTCGCCCCCCCTGGTTACGCCACTGTTCGCGACATGGTCTGTCTGTCTGTTAAGAAAATATCTCAAAAACGAAAAGAGGTAGAAAGTTGACAATGTATATAGGCCTATAAGTTAGGCAGCCCGCCTGGGACATAACACGAAGCTTTTGAACAAAATCAGCCAAAGGGTACTAGTACTTTATTGATGTACTTTTTCAGTTTTTTTTTTTTTTTCGATTTTCTCAAAATTCGATCACTTGTCCTGATAATCAAATACAAATGACACTTGCTGTTCCTAAGAGCGATGTTATGTTTATTATTCAATTAAATTTTTGTTTCTTTATTGAAGAGAGCAAAACAAAAGTGGGTTATTTTATTTGACCTCTTCCTCGTCTCGTGTTGATATGTGAATTTCCATTTTTTATTATTTGTTCCCATCTTTCTTTGTATTTTGCCTGCAAAGTGCAAGCGAACAAGTGAAGCAGGTCAGCGGGCGGCATCCCGTTGCGGGCCGGCGACATCAATCGTTTCTCAACATCTACACAAGGGACGGGATAAACATTTTGATTTGAATCAATATCGGCGGAAACTAAATACATGGCGCTAAAAATAAAGAAGAGAAATGCACCTATGGCTTTTTTTCTTTTTATATTAATACTCAAGCTGACGTTTTGATCCCGGTGGGGTTCATCTTCAGAGCATGGAGTCTGGTCATGGCAATATATCAATACATAATATACTTTAATAGGAGAATTAAATTCACAAGGTTTTCTGTTTCAATAATTTATTAATTTGATATTAACACCATATGTGTCAACTTCAGAAGCGAATTACATAATTACATACAGTATGTAATTCGCTTCTGAAGATGGTGGTAAATATGGTGTCGAAATACGTATAAAGTGTTAATATCAAATTAATAAATTATTGAAACAGAAAACCTTGTGAATTTAATTCTCCTATTAAAGCATAATGTTTCAACTAGAGCCAACGGTTACCAGTTTAAAATTACATAATATACTGGTCTCCGAGCAATAAATGGTGTTTAAATAAATTGTATTGGAATCGCAATTACTTTATATTATGTATATTGTCATGAGATTTGAATATATGAAAAATCCTACACATATATTATGACCAGCCTCCTTGCTCTGAAGATGATCCCTACCGGGATCGAAACGTCAGCGTGAGTGGTGAGAATGCTGAACATAGGTGATAGCTAGGCAAAGTTCTTGTCCGACCATAATAGGGGAATGGAAAATCAGTTGAGGTTCGAGTCTAAGCATTTGGAGAGGGTGACGACGACAAATCAAAATCTATCCTCACTCCTGAAGCGATTAATGAAAAATTATCCAAATAGCATTTTTTTTTTTTTTTTTTTTTTTTTTTTTTACTAGCACGCGGGAATTTGCTCAGGAGCCCACATCTTGTGGATACGTGGATGGCGACCACGAGCTGCCCGAGCTGGGACAGGCAGTCCTTCAGTTCTTTGAATGTCTGTCTCTTCCGTGCGACGGGCCGGCCTGTCCTATTTCTTCCGGTCGTAAAAATGTATGATAGGGTTGGAGGGAAAGAATGAGGTCCGCCGACCCCGCATCGCGGGAATAAGGCGAGGAGATAAGAAGAAGACTAGCACGCTGGAATCCATTTAT
The DNA here is from genome assembly GCA_023213315.1 of Euborellia annulipes. Lineage (NCBI taxonomy): Eukaryota > Metazoa > Arthropoda > Insecta > Dermaptera > Anisolabididae > Euborellia > Euborellia annulipes. The sequence goes on along the minus strand of JAKCPI010003668.1, from coordinate 73,740 downwards.
TTATATGAAATTAATATTATAAATTCCCCGTTGTAATTTTGAAACGAAATTTATAAAAGACGTTACAGAGAGTCCAGGAAAAAATACTGGGGTCGCCAAATTCTCAAAAGGGAAAGGTCAGAAAATTTAGAATTTGCCCATTTGAAAGCATTGAGTTTTGTCTTCTTGCTTTAGGAGACAGACGGACGGACACTCCGCCACTATATATAGAGATTTGTCTTAAGGCAATTTTTTAATAAGCCAGACAAGTATTGTTTATTATTAATTTCGTGAAAAATTTCGCCATTTTATTAAATAAAGAAGAGGGGCCGCCGCAGGCAGGCGCACTTTTTCGATTTTCTCAAAATTGAATTCTGTGGCCAGTTACACCAGATTTTTTTTTTTCTCTACCGAAGGCGAATTAGCTAGACAAGGGGGGCACAAAGTGTAGGTCGATCGCCCGGCAAGGAGGAGGTCATAACGGGATGAGTGACTGGATTGGAACGATCTCTCGAACGACAGCAGCTGGCTGGCTGGCTGGCTGGCTGGCTGGCGGCGGGCCACCGTCAACAGCAGCACTCGTTTCAATCAATTCATATCCGCACCTATTTGATTACTATAATCAATTTTCCAACCATAGACATTGTATTATATATTAAAAAAAAAAAATTGTATCCACTTTAGTGCACAGTGGATATTTTATTTATTTAAGTATATAATGGAACACTGACAGAAATAGAAATAATGAAACTGATAGATAATTAATACAAATAAAAAAGGCAACAAGTGGTAAACCTTCTTAATCCCATAATTATCTCTGCTTTGAAAGAAAAATGAGGTTTATACAAGTGACAACTGATCAGTCCTGATGAGGGTGTCACGAGCATCCGAAACGTCGTTTTATTATCGCCAAGTTTCAAAAGATTTTGTCCCCGCGGGGATTATAAATTTGCCGAATTGGATGCTAAGTGTGAACATATAAGCAAAATTCAACGCTAAACACACAAATTAAGATTTTTTTTTTCATTATTCGGGTCATTATGACCCCTGAAACGTAAAGTTGAATATAAAAATTATTATTAGGGGGGAATTTTTAATTATAGATCACATTTTGTATTAATTATTTATTAAAAATATAAATACTGTACTTGATAACGGCTGCAGAATAAGCAGTCGAAACGTTGTACAGTATTGATATTTTTAATAAATAATTAATACAAAATGTGGACTATAATTAAAAACTCGTATAATAATAATAATTCAAACCACAAAAGCTTTAATAAACTCATTCGTGTTAAATATAAAAAAAATTATATTTTTAAAATCCATTGGGTTGCCTACCATTGGTTAATATTCAACCTTCTATAAAAGAGCCAAAGAAAAAGAAAGGAAAAAAATAAATATTTAGACAAATTTGTATAAATAAATTGCATTATTTTTTTTTTGTTTTGTTTACTAATTGTTGACACCGATTATTATTGAAAAAAAAAATTATTGTTAAATATAATATAATTTGAATCCTTTAAAGCAATGATAAACAATGCTAATTAACGAGTATTGTTGTGATTTTAATAATGCAAGAAAAATAAACAACTAAAATCAAATCAAAATCTCTTCCCGAGAAGTCATCAAAAGTAATTTCAATCAATTATTAACTATTTGAGTTAAAATGTTATTTTTTTAAGCATTTAAATGTAGGTCTAGCGAGTTTTTTATTGGCGCAGATCAGATCAAATATAGGAAATAGATGTGCATAATGTATTGAATATAATTAGAAGCATTTATGATGAGATAGCGATATATTAAATTCATAACGGTATTTAAAACGTGCCTCGGGGCTCCGGGCTCCGAGCTCCGGGCTCCGGTTTGTCCCCCTTGACTAGGAAAAAAAACTCGATGGAAGAACACAACCGAAAATGAAATATACCTTTAAAAATAAAGATATTGCCTATTGTTTGTTGTTGTTTGTTGTTGTTGTTGTCGTTGATTACCTTGAGACTAGTGGCAAGGGAAGTGGTCGGTCTCCGCTCTGCCGGGGGACTTCGCGGCAGCCCGAGGTCTTCCTCTGAGTCTTCAGCACTCGAGACTCCATGGCCGGCGCTTCGCGTCTCACCCCCTCTGCTATTAACACCGGCGTGCCGACGACCACGAACTGCTGAAGCCAATTCAGCCTGAAAAATAATTAAAATACTATTTGATTATCAATTGAATAAACATGACAATTCGTAATAATAATGATTAATTATTTTAAACAAATAAAAAGACGTAACAATGTAAGTTATAAACAAATTAAATTTAATAATATATTTTTGTAGATTTAATTGTGTATTCACAGAAAGTCGGAAATTTATCAATATTTCCAAATAATTTTAAAAACTTTTCTCAGATTCAAGTTGCGCTTGGAGCATTCGCAATTATTTCCATATAAGGAAGATGGACAATAAACAGAGGTAATTAAAATTTAATTTTTTAATCAAATATCAATTTTATTTAAAAAATAAAGAAATCTAACGGAACGTGAAAATATATTTTGTCTGAGATTACCTACTTTTTGGCATACAGAAACGTTAATTGACCTAATTCTAGTTCAAGGTCTCGAGAGGATCTTTAAAATTGACATTCGATTCATAAAATGATGAATGAATTTATTTTATGACTTGAAAAAGAGAATTTTTTATTTTATTTTTTTGATAAAATATTTAAACTTGGTCCATTCAAGGTCAATCAAATAAAAGACAGACTCAAAAAATCTGGCGTGACTAGCACAGAATAATAATAATCTCTTGGAGTAGTTTGTTTGATCAATGTTGTGTTAGACAAAGATTAACTTCAAAAAATTAGAGCAAGAAAGAGAGAAAGGAACAAAAGGATTCACACGCTAACATCTGGGTTATTTTATTTTATTCTTTTTTTTTTTCTTAACTCTATATTTAACCAGAGCAGATATCTTTAGAAATTTAAGAGTTTCAATTTCGGGATTAAATATGACATCGAGAAAGCTCGGATGTTGAATAGTATAGCAGCTATTTATTGGTAGTTTCCGCCAATATATTCAAATTCAAGATGTAAAATTTATAAACGGGGAAAATATTTATATTTTGTTACCATATCCACCATTTCTCTTATCTTTCCTATCAAGTACAAGAGTAAAGTGTGATTCAGAATATTTCAAGGGCAAAAATGAGAATATACATTTTAAAGAGCATCGAAAAAATTATTGATTTTTGAATTTAAATCAAAATTGTTGGAGCGAATTTTGAGAAAATCGAAATAAAAACTTAAAAAGTACATCAGTAAAGTACTAGTACTCTTTGATTACATTCAAAATCTTATATTCACGCCTCAGGGAAGTACCGAACTTAAATATAAAATTTCAACCTCCTAGCTCAATTCCTTCATGCTTAAAATTGAACACACACACAGACAAACAGACCATGAAACAACTTATGTGGATTTAGGGGACATCAAAACAGCGGCGTATATAGGGGGGGCCGAGGGGCCCGAGCCCCCCCCCCCCGAAATTTTCCAAATGCATATAGACATATAGGGATAGAGAGATAATAATGGGTCTCGCCCCCCCCCCCTCCGAAATGTTTGCTCGGCCCCGTAGCACGAAAATTTTGGTTCCCCGGGCTGCAAAAATTCAGCGTCTCTAAAAAAAAAGGTATAAAAAATTTTTTATGTTCGGCGGGCGGCACACAAAACAAATTTTGGTTTCGCCAATATGATATGTATACGTTTCATGAAATTCTGAATAAAAGAAGAGAGGCATTTGTTAGTGCCTAATGTCTATGCCTATTTTGGCCGATTCTGGGTTTTAGTGCCTATTTCATCTATAAATGCCTTTTTTAGTGCCTATTTTAAGTTCAAAAAGCCAATTTCAATTTTTTACGAGCTATACATAGCCTAAAAATTTAAAATTTCTTTTGAATTATCAAGAAAATATTTTAAGGGGGGGGGGGGGGTAAAGGGGGTAATTACCCCCCCCCCCCCCCCCCCGAGATTAAAAAAAAATACTTTTTTTCGAAAAAAAAAAAAAAATTTATTTTTAATGTAAAATTTTAAAAATTAGTACTTAAAAATTTGATTTCTATTAATATTCTGGCAAACAAGTACAGAATGTGCCTTTAAATTACCGAAATTAAGAAAAAATTGTGTGCTATGCGACCAGTCACACCAGATTACCAAAAATAAGACATCAATTTTTTAAATTTTTTTATATTATTTCTTAAATAATGCCTTTTAAGTGCCTATTTTTTCAATAAATGCCTTTTTAAGTGCCTATTTTAATAATTTTTAGTGTTTAGTTGCCTGCCTGTTTTAAAGATTTTTAGTGCCTATAAATCCGAGCCCTAGTTATAATATAGGAGCATTCCTGCAGGTGGATTGTAGCCCCCCCCCCTCCCCACTCGAGTTGGCATTAAATACTTTCATATATATTGATAGATAAAAAGAAGATAATCAGAGATAATAAAATTTCACAAAGAAAAAATTTACCAGACGTTTTCGCACCCAGCCCGTTAAAAGAGCAAAGGGTGCAACGAAAGGAGCTCCAGATGTTGCCATCTCACCGGTTATTTAATGTTTTTTATTCACTTCAATCAATCAATCCATTTGGATGGACAGACAGACACACTCGTCAACTCAATCCACTCACTCACTCATTGACACGACCACGACGACAACGACAACGACGACGAGATGCGGTTTTTGTTTTCCCTATCAATATAACTTCCGGCTTGACTCAATTACGTCACAAGATACACACACACACAGACACAGACATTTTAGTTTTGATGCATTATTTTTATTAAATTTCTTTGATTAGATTGCAAGCAAGCAAGCATTGGCGATACTTGAAAGTGACTGATTGAGATAAGTGAGTTAAAGAGTATATAAATAAATAAATAAATAAATGTGATCCTCCCCCCCCTCTGAACATACTCAAGGATTAAAAAACAAAGGAATTTCAAACTTAACATGTGTTGGTATTTTGATAGCGAGATCTCTGTCTCTTTTTTTTCCCTTTGATCCTTCAAAAAGGGGTTTTGTTTTTTGTTATTTTCAAGCAAGTCAAGCAATGTCAAGCGCGGCGATATATCGGATGGGTCCCTCGACTTACGCCTTTAATTGTTTAAAGTTTAAATAACGATAAAAAGAGGCTCTATGTAGACTTTACGAAACGTCAACGATTATATTAATTAAAAAAATATTTTTTTTATTAAATTATTAATTGTCGACGTTTTGATCGCCAATTACGACGTTCATCAGGACGATAGAATATAGAGTATTATTTCGAATTATCCTTGTCAATTATTTAATAAATCATATTACATTGAATGAAAGATGCCTCAAGCTGCTGTGTGATTCGATAAATTATAATCTATATATTTTGTATAATTGACAATAATAATACTTAACTTTTTTTTTTTTTTTTGTGAGGTTTTTTGTTTTTTTTTTTTAAAAATCCACACCCACCCCCCCCACAAAAAATTTTTTAAATTGACCAAAAACACCCCCTGAGATCCTGTGCAGCGAGTGTAGCTGTAGCAGTTTAACATAAAGATAATACTTAACATTGTGTATTTTAACAATTAATCATTCTGATGAAGGTCATGATTGGCGACCGAAACGTCGTTAATTAAATAAACTTTTTTATTTAATTTTTTTTGCTCCCCATTTTGTTTAGTTTGCATTCGACGAGGAGGCATAGCGGTGTTAGTCCACAACCCCCAACGTAGTTGTTCAAGATCTTGAACCACGATGTGCCATGTTTTGATGGAAATTGAAGACGGGGGGGGGGGGGGGGCGAAAAGAAGAAGAAGAAGAACCTAAGCAATTTGAAATTGAGGAGAAGATGGGTGGATACGGGGCTTAAAAAATAAATTTTGTCTTAATTCAATTTCGGATTTTAATTTTCAACTTTTTGACATAAAGAAACATTAATTGACCTAATTAGGTAATTGAAGATCCCGAGAGCGTCTTTAAAATTGACATTGGATTTATTATTTTATGACTTCCAGAAAATGAAAATCTCCTTTTTTTTTGATAAAATATTTAAATACAAAATCTGGTGTGACTGGTCGCACAGCACACAACTTTCTCTTACCTTCGGTAATCGAAAGTTGTGTACTGTGCTTGTCACACCAGATTTTTTGTGTCGACATGTATTTAGTTTCCGACAGTAGGGTACATTTGAATTCAAGATGTAAAATTTATAAGTATGGGAAAATATTTATATTTTGTTACCATGGCAACCATTTCTCCTATCTTTTCTATGAAGTACAAGAGTAAAGTGGTCTTCAGAAGATTTCGACGGCAAAATGAGAATATACATTTTGAAAGAGAATCTAAAAAATAATTGATTTTTGAATTTTAATCAAAATCGTTAGAGCAAATTTTGAGAAAATCGAAAAAAACTGAAAAAGTACATCAGTAAAGTACTAGTACTCTTTGGCCGATTTTGATTTAAAAGCTTATTTTCACGCACCAGGGGGGTGGCTAACTTAAATATAAAATTCCAACCTCCTAGCTCGATTCCTTTATACTTTAAATTGAACCACAGACACAGACACACAGACAGATAGACAGACCATGTCGCGAAAACCACTTTTTTGGATTCAGGGGACCTCAAAACGTGTATATCCATCAAAATCTCGACATCGAATTTTTGACATGATCGCAATAGTTTCTCTCTCTATGTATTAACATATATAGAGGTAAGAGAAAGTAAAAAAAAAAGGACATAAAGGTGAAAAGTGCGAATTAATATCGATAATGACACTCCTATTGCTCTGAAGATGGCCCTAAATAGAACCGAAACGTGGGTAGTGAGGGAATAATAAACGAAAATAAACATGTTTACAGAGAGTAGACTTACAATTGTTGTTTCATCCAATAACATAATCAAGTATAAACCTTCGAAATGATTTGATTAACATTTTTAATATAATTTATTAGTTTCAGATTTGAGTGTTTTATTACCAAATAAGGAACGGATAATATCTCAACTCTTATCACGAGCGAGAGAATCTCAGAATTATCATCATATGTTTCAAGATAAAAAGAGATGAGGAAAAACATAAAAATTATTGAGTTTGATCAGCATTTAATTTGATTAAGGCGGAATCAAAACTAGCATCAATGTTATCCCGACTAGTCGCCTTCGGACCGCGAGGTATTTTACAAAAATTATTTTATAATCAAGAGATATACAGGATTATTCTCTAAAAACAGACGTTAAAATTTAACATCATAAATTGGGTGTTAGGTTAGGTTAGGTTGAAGTGGCCGTTCCCAGAGAGGGAACACACTTAGGCCAATTAGGCCCTTTGTGATACCACGGTGGGGCTATCCCCTACCTACCCTAAGAGGAGACTTCGGCAGGATGTTTAAATTATTTGCGGCAAGCTGGATTCGAACCCGAGCCGTGTTGAGACCTCGGACTCTGTAATCCTCAGCTTAGCCGGCTTAGCCATTGCCTCCTCTAAATTAAGTGTTAAAAACTAAGGTATTAACATCAGTGTTAAACAATGAGATTGTTTAAACAAAGTTTTAACAAGCGACATTAACATGTTCTTTGTATTTCAAAGCTGTCAAAATCATAACCTCACTTTTAGGTTAAAGACGCCATTTTGATGCATTAAAGACGCCACCTTTGGCGTGACATTAATTTTTAACACTATTGACTGAATGTTAACGTATATAAAAAGGCACGTAACGGGCATGACAGTTCACGTGAGTCGGACCAAGTGCACAGTACTTGATAACGGCTGCAGAATAAGCAGTCGAAACGTTATATAGTATTTATATATTTTTAATAAATATTTAATACAAAAATGTGGTCCAAAATTAAAAATTCCCCTAATAATAAATGTTAACGATTTGGCGTTAAAAATTTTGATTACAGAATAGCAATTTGAGGCAAGGAGGTGTTAAAATGAATTAACGCTGTGTACAGATGTTAAAAGTTAACGTTTTTGTTTAGAGAATAGATCTGAAACGCAGATAAAGCTAAAGTTATCAATCTTGATTTATTGAAAAACAAGTCAACGTTTCGGCATTCATCAGAACATTTTATTTGCCTCGAGCACTTGGCAGCTGACATAGGCGCGAACATTCGTCAGGGAACATGGCTTGTGGTTCATCACTAACACCAGCCAAGAGCACCGATAAGTTCGAGCAAACAAAGCACATGTCCTGATGAAGGCCCGGAGAATCGCCCTAAACTCGAAATTGTTATTCAATAGAGCAAAACAAAGAAAAAAAAAATTATCCTTATTTTTATCTCATAAAACTTTTTATAGAGGTATAAAACTAATATGGGGATAAACAATTTTATCTGCAGCCCGCGGAGTTATGGCCCGCAAGATTATTTGGGCTGGCCAACACTGATTTAGTCAAAGAAATTAAGGAAAAAAAACCCCCCCCCTCTACAAGTAAAACTTAAAATGACGCCGACGTAATAATGATTGTACCTAAATTTAAAAAAATCTGGTGTGACTGGCGCACAGCACACAACTTTCTCTTACCCTTCGGTAAGAGAAAGTTGTGCACCGTGCTGGTCACACCAGATTTTTTGTGTCGAGATATATTTAGTTTCCCATAGCACCTTAGTTTCAAACTTGCATTTTAAATATCTTAATAAACTATGGTTATTTTTCACAATTTTAATCTCATATTTGGACATTTTATTTTATTATATTTTCTTATTTATATTAGATTGATTGTGATTTATTTATTTGTTTGGGCCAAGTGTTCCCGCTCTGTCCATTCGAGCAATCCAAATGATGAAGATTGTGACGGCGCCTTCGGATTCCAGAGCGGCAACCAAACAAGCAGCTATGCATACAGGTGATCTATTCACAAGGAGCACCAATTCATCTTTATATGTGCGTTGCAAGGTGATTTAGTTCCACTTGCTTTTTTAATCATAACTTCAATATTAGTGTACCAATCGGGATGAAATGTTGTTTTTGCAGATATATATTACGCTTTACCGTTTATGTAAAGTTATGAAAGATATAATAAAAAAAATGGGTAACTTTTTGACCGATCAAACAATCGCCTAGGGGCCTTGTTCATATAGCCTCTACTGCTTGCTGCTAATTTAACTTTTATTCAGAAAAATAGATCTGTCCGTAAGGACAAAGAAGTGGCTCTCAAGTCATAGTATCCCTGTTTAACGGCCACCGTGCTCGCCCGATCTCAATCTCTAGAGTCAGCCCATTTACGATATTTTCCGCCCCCAGCGGAAAATCGCTTTTCAAAATTTTGTTGATATTTAAATAAATAAAGTTTTAATGTGTACCTTAACACTTATTCAGGTCTATTCTCTAAGCAAAAACGTTAACTTTTAACATCTGTAAACAAAATTAATTCATTTGAAAACTTCCTTGCCTCAAATAGCTATTCTGTAAACAAAAACTTTAAAGGCCCACGGGGCGTGGTGTAGAGGTTAGCGTGCTAACCTCATATACCAAACGTCGCGGGTTCGGACCCCAGGCAGTCCGATGATTTTATTTAAGCCATCTGGATACCAGATGGCTTAAATAAAAATGCCTGGACCCTAATATATATAAATTCATAAATAACGGTTATCGTAAATGTCTTATATGGCCTGAGCTGCCGAAAAGACACTGTGAATGTGTGTGTGAGTGTGAGTGTGAATGAGAAAAAAGTGTGAATGTTTAAAAAAAAAAAAAAAAATTAAAAATTAATGCCATGTCTAGGGGTGCTTTCAATATTTTAACGTCGTAAATGGCGTCCTTAACCTAAAAACTAAGGCTATGATTTTGATAGCTTTGAAATGAAAGCAATATGTTAACGTCGCTGTTAAAACTATGTTTAGAGAATAGCATTTTTTTAACGCTGATTGTTTTTGCATTACTTTATAAACACCCATTTGTTGATTTTAAATTTGAACGTCTGTTTTTAGAGAATAGACTTGATTCAGGTTAACTTTTAACATCTGTAAACAGCGTTAATCCCTTTTAACAGCTCCTTGTCTCAAATTGCTATTCTGTAAGCAAAAACTTTAAAGCCGATACTGTCTGGTCTGAGTTCTGGAGATTAATTTAATAGATATTCTTTATTTTTATTTTCATTCGACCGAATTGACTTGACCTATCTTTTCTACTAATTTACGTTTATATTCAAGTTAGATAACCCTCTGCCGTGTGACACGAAAATTATTAAAATAAATCTATTTTTTTTTTTTTAGATACTCATTAAAATGTATATTCTCATTTTGCAACAAAAATTGTTTAAGGGGAAACGAAAAGACAAATAAAAGATATTTATATTTTACATCTTGAATTTCCGGAAAAGATCTGGTGTGACAAGCACAGAGCACAACATTGATGCGATCAGTCACAGCAGAGGTCTTGTATTTGTTATAAAAGAGTTATGGTGTTAGATTGACTCACCCTAATCCTGCCAGGCAAGAGGGCTGCATGATGGACACTTAAGGAGCTTGTCGATTGATTTGTATCAAGATCGGAACTCGTTGAGGCGGCCTCAGCGGTAAAAACGGAATCATGAGAGACGCTCAAACCCTGGCATGAGCTTAAGGGACCAACGACGACACTCGATGAAGTCCCTCTGCAAAGAAAAATCTAATTATTACATCTGTATTTGTGATGTAGTTCTTAGGCTAGGCTCTTTTTGTTCAGCGAGGAGCTTATTGAATTAACAAAATATTTGAAATTTTCAATATTTACAGTTTGTCTCTTTTTTTTTATTAAAATAAAATAGGAAAGAATTTACAGAAGTAAATTCAAGGGGGCGCTCTCACTGTAGATCTTCTTGACATTAAACATTTTAATAGCAAATAAACATGAAACGGCCCTCGGGGCTTGGTGTAGAGGTTAGCGTGCTAACCTCGTATACCAAACGTCGCGGGTTCAGACCTCAGGCAGTCCGATGATTTTATTTAAGCCAATTGGATACCAAATGGCTTAAATAAGAATGTCTGGACCCCCAATAGATGTATATTAAATCAATAACGGTTATCGTAAATGTCTTAAATGGCCTGAGTTGCCGAAAATCCAGTGTGAATGTGTGTGTGAGTGTGAATGAGAAAAAAGTGTGAATGTTTAAAAAAAAAAAAAAAAAAAAAAAAAACATGAAACAATAAAATAAATTTTTATTTTATAATAATTTACAATTTGAGTAAAAGAAAATGTCATCCAAATGGCTTCAGGGTAACTAATCATAGAGATGTAATGTGAATGTGGATCTAAGTTAGTAAATATACGTCGCGGGTTCGGACCCAGGCAGTCCGATGGTTTTATTTAAGCCATTTGGATACTAGATGGCTTAAATAGAGCCTGAACCCCTAATAGATATTATAAATAATAACGATTATCGTCAAAGTCTTAAATGGCCTAAGTTGCCAAAAAGACTGTGAATGTGTGAGTGTGAATGAGAAAAAAGTGTGAATGTTTTTTGATAAAGAAAAAATCTGATGTGACTGTCGCACATCACACAACTTTCTCTTACCTTCGGTAATCGAATGGGAGAAATCGTAACTTTAAGAATTAATAACTCAAAAAGTTATAGGAATTTCGGGACCCGAGTATTTTTCCAAGACTCTCCATAACGACCTCTATAGGACTGCAAAATTTTGTTTCAAAATCCCAACGGGAAGTTGGTCAAACAGAGCGTGACAGACGGACACACCGCTATTATATATATAGACATTCATTTGTATGACTGATTATATATACACACGGTTGATTGACATTGATGTATATTTATTAGTATTATTATTTTTAATAAAGACTTTTTGTCAGTTCTGAAGTTGAGTCAAATATAAAACCGAAACGTCAGCTATACAAATAAAATAAATATATAAAGATAAAAAAATTTAGCTGCATTTCTCATTTTTCGATTAATATAGTCTGTATTTCAATCGATTTTTGGTTAGAATATTCATAAAACTGTCGGCCAGGCAGGAGTCAAGTGGCTAAGCTGCGGATTGAACACAACTCACCTCTTTGGGTAGAAAAGTGGGAGGAAATCTCAAAGAGGTGGTTGGTCTAAGAGACTCTGACTTGGTTAACCGGCTGGGATGGCGGGTAGCAGCAGAAGCTCATAAAATCCAACCACTGTCGAATAATCTGAGAATTGTCCGGGAATACAAGCAACGAGGATTTTGCAAATCTAATATGTCAACTCGCCATGAACACACATTTTATCTATAAAAGGTTTGTTCGATTCAAGCCTAACGTGGATGTACAGTGAAGGACAATATTAAGTCCCACCTATGCCTTTTCTACATGTGATTATTTCATTGTTTTTAAAAAAATATTATATATTTTTTAATGGAAACTTTCATGGTTCAAACCTAGAAAATTTATAAAGATTTTCATTTTCTTTTATAAAAACAATGAAATAATCACAAGTAGAAAACGCATGGGTGAGATTTAATATTGTCCCTCACTGTACACAAGCAGCCCAAGCCCACACTTCCCGAGATCTACACCTTAATTTAATTTATTTTTTTTCTGAATCTGCATCTCTTTCTGAATATTTCAGAGCAAATTTCAGCTTGATATGTTGAAAACAAAGGGAGTTATGATTTATTTTCTATGAAATATCACTTAAACTAGTCCTAAAGAGGCTTCCCAAACTCATTTTTTCCAAATTTAAGATGCATCAAGCCAAAGAGGAAGAGTTGACAAAAAAACCAATGAAAAAATGAAGACAGTCGAGAGAAAAAAGTTTTCTTATGTGATTATTTCATTGTTTTTATAAAAAAAAAAAGATAAAAATCTCTTCTACAACACAAGTTGCTATAAAAAATTTGTCATAGCCTATTAAAAAAAAAAAAAACAATGAAATAATCACAAAACAACAAAAAAATATTGGCTCACTCTGCACCTAAAAAAATTAAATTATCCCTAAGCTTAGATATATGAATTTTTAAAAAATTCACAACACATAAACAAATCCCATTTTCCTGGGTGCCTACAATTAATCAAGAATTATATAATTATTTAAATAATATAATTGGGTGATTCTGTTGTGTATTTGTAATAAAATGTAAAAAAAAAAAATAAAACAATGAAATAACCATATTAGAAAAAGCATGTTGCTGCTTTAAAATAAACCCTAGAAGTTATCATAATTAATATTTATAAATATTCAAAAAATCCCATTTTCCTGGGTGCCTACTATTTCATCAACATATATTCATAGAGCATGTGGCGATGGCCGATAATCAAATTCGCCGGGAAAATAAAGTCACTAATTTGACTAATTAGTCCTTTATTGAAAAAATAATTAATTTTTAATAATCAAGTATTGTTGTTATTGTTGAGAAAAATAAACAAACCCCTCCTGAGCACGCCTCTTTTATTCTATTTATAAGGAATATTACTTTAAGGCTGGTCGTCCACTGGACGCTACCGCTACAAGCGCGACAACAAGAGACGCGACAACACGCGACAAGGGTCGTCCACTGCACGCTACTTCGCGCTACATTTGACATAAAATATCATATAAATTTCTAACCAATAAATAAAACAAATCCATATAATTTTAATAAATAATTAAATTGAAATATAAAACCAAGATAAAAATGTCCTAATTTATATTTATTTTCGCTAAATTTTCAAATAATCTTATTTTAAAATTCTTTATATTCTGGGATGAAGGTTATTTTAAATAGACTCGAAGAGCCGCAGTTACTTCACCAAATCACTCAATGTGAAAAAAACAAAAATGTATAATTTTATCAATTTAATATATATATACAGTATATCACAAAAAATTGTAATATCGACTATAAAAGAATAAGTAAGTGTTGAATATAAAATAAATTACACATACTCTATGTTTATCTTTAAAGGTCCTGACGGTGATGAAAAATCGAAACTGATATTTGCAAAGCAGTCGATTCTTGAAACAGTTAATAAAAAATTTATGAAAATTCATTTAAACACACACTCACCGAACAAACAGTGATTGATGAAGTAACTACGGCTCTTTGAGGTCTATTTAATCTTATTTTGTCCCACAAATTAAATATCGACATTTTGGTCTTTGTTTTATTCAATTGCATCAATTTTATTAAGAAAAAACAAAGTGTTGCGGTTTTTTTTTGCCTGTGAGAGTATTTTAGGTTAGAAAAACAAAGGGTTAGACGCTACAACGCGCTACAGATCCCATTTTTTTGGGATCTGTAGCGCCTTGTCGCTCGAAGCGCGTTGTAGCGTGATGTCGCGCGCTTCTAGTGGACGAGCTTCAATTGATTCACACACATTGGGATCTGTAGCATGTTGTAGCGCTTGTAGCGGTAGCGCGTTGTCGCGTCCAGTGGACGACCAGGCTAAGTGTATAGTAATTACCACAAGCATATATATATATATATATATAAATTTATATGATGATGAAGCGATTTGGTTTAAATTAAAACAATGCAGAGAAGTCTCTTTAATAAAAAAGAACAAATAGGCTATTAATTAAATAAGATTGATAATAAAATAAAATATATTACAAGTAAATTAAAAAATTGTTTGAAAGCTCTTATGATAAAATCATTAGAAGCCTCAAAATATTATAATTAGTAATTAAATGACGTTATTTTTGATAAATGTAAGTAACTATTTTTCTCATGTGATGAGTCAGTTTATCAATTCCCTAGATAAATGAAGAATTTAAGAAAATTGATTAGGTTTCTGTGAAGGTGTGTTTGTAAGTTTATAGCCCGAAATTATTTTAAAAATAAATACGATCATAAAACCATGGCATAATAAATCAGGAATTATATAATTTTAAATTTGTACTAATTATTTAAATAATAAAATTAAGGGATTGATTGCATGGAATGAATGTGCCTGCGGATGAGTGCTGTCAAAAATAACCTTATTAATTACCAATATATTTTATTAAAATATTAATATTTATTTATTTATAAATGCTACTCACACATTTGAGAAGAAAATTTCGATGAGAATATTCAAGGAAAGGTGAGAACACAACACAAAAGAAAAATTACACGTCAAGACACACACAAGACCAATTTCTAACTTGAAGCAACGAGTATAGAAAAAGGGCAAAGAGTATATCTATGAAGGCATAGAGTATAGAAAAGAGAAAAGAAGCTACATGAAGACAGTAACTTTTGATTTAATATTAATAAAATTTAATTAAATAAATAAAATACCACTATTAATAATAAATAATAAAAAAAATTAAATATAAAAATATATTTTTGAGGAATAGAATAAAATAATTTTATCTATCAAAACATACTCCTATAATACAGTATATAGCCTATGTATAGAAGGTGTAATTTAAATAGTAAAAAAAAAAAATATTTTCGGCCCAGAGCATGTATATATTTTTAATTTCAGGAGGAGAAAAAAAATTTGGCTGAATGTATAATGAGTAGTGAGGAGATTCAAGGCAGCCAAAAGCAATAAATAATAATAGCTTTATTTTACACGCTTGTCGACGTTTCGGCCGATATTCCGGCCTTCATCAGGACAAAGTGCTGTTTGCCTCGAGCTTATAGAGGCACTTGGCAACTACTGACAATACATTTGTGCGAACATGTCATGACTTCTGGTTCAATAGTTCACTATTTAGGGCTCGTTTTTGGGAAACTTCAAGTACTAGTACTTTACTGATGTACTTTTTTAGTTTTTTCCAATTTTTTCAAAAAAAAAAAATCGAGCTCCAGGTCAATCCGGAACTAGGATTTAAAAAGCCATTCTATAAATGATCAAATAGAAAGAATAAATGGGCAAGCAGCTAGTTATATTTCAATTTATTAACAAACCAGAGCCGACGTTTCGGTCACGTATGAGACCATCTTCAGGGCCAGGTTAATGTCTGAAAATACATTTATACCCGTATTCATAGTCATTGCTTGAGGAACAAGGAATCCTTATGCCTTTATAAATGTATAGATATAAGGATTCCTTTTTCCTCAAGGAACGACTATGAATACGGGTATTAATCCTTGCTAATGTATTTTCAGACATTGTTAATAAATTGAAATATCAACTAGCTGCTTGCTCATTGATTCTTCCTATTTGATTATCAACACTCAGCTATATACCTCCTTCAAATGCTATAAATGGTGAGGATAACGTTTCGGTGCAGGCAAAAATTATATTTTTATATAGGATACAAAAAAACAATTTTTCTAAGTGTGCCTACGTTCTAATATTAAAACAATATTAGAATAGAGATAAAGTACTAGCAAGTTATTGATGAAAAAATATTGGTTTCGTATATAAAAATAAAATTTTTTTCTCAGTGACGAGAAAATGTATATTCTCTCCATTTAGGGTAAACTATATAGTTGAATCCGAGTGGAATCCGAAATATTATTGGGTTGATGCAGGTTTTTGCGTTCTTTATCATACTTATATATAAAGCCCTTAAACCTGTGTCCGATGTGTGAACCCACCAATCAGGCCTCAGGGATGGCTCAGGATAGCGCTGATTGGCGAAATTCAGAGATGGCGGAGTCACGAGAGGCAAATTCAAAATTTTTAACTACTAAACGCGTACGAGACGCCGCCCGCCAGGGCCAAGTTGATTATGGCGCGGCGAAGCCATCATAATCAACTTGTATTTAATAATTGTTAAATCTAATATCAATCGAAAGTTTATTTCTAAATATTTTTATTCTTTTTAGTAAGTTGACTCTAATTTGTAACTCGATTTTCACTGAAAGCATGAATGTGCCCGAAGTATGGAGGGGGCGAGAAGAGCATCATCAAGGGGTTTCGATCCGGCGATCACCTTCAAGATGAGTCTGCCTCTTGACGACCTCTCTTGTCGTTTTGCGACGATCAGCTTCGATTAATAGCTCATGAGGCTCATCATCTTCAAGATCGAGATCACCGGATCGATGCTCTTCTCGCCCCCTCGTATCTATGCATTCCGACGCTCTATTTAGAAAAAAAAAAAACTGCGCGTTTTGACATCTGCAAATAAAAGACAAACAGGTATATTCTCTAAAAACAGACGTTAAAATTTAAAATAAACAAATAGGTGTTAAAAAGTAATGTAAAAACAATCAACGTTTAAAAAAGCACTCAAAAAGCTATTCGTAAATAAAAATTTAAAGTCAAAGCGCTAACATTTAGTAAATAGTGTTAAAAATTAATACCATGTCTAGGGGGTAGCTTTAAGATTTTAACGTCGTGTTTAACCTAAAAAGTGATTTTGATAGCTTTGAAATAAAAGCAACATGTTAACGTCGCTGTTAAAATTTTGTTTAGAGCAGTGGTTCCCAACCTTTTTCGATGTGCGGCCCACTTTTTCCGTAAAAAAAAACGCTGAGGCCCAGTGTATATATCTTATACTATTAAAAGAGCAATGTACAGTGAGGGTCAATATCAAGTCCCACCCATGCGTTTTCTACTTGTGATTATTTCATTATTTTTATAAAAGAAAATCTTCATTGGAAATTTTCTAAGTTTGAATCATGAATGTTTCCATTAAAAAATATATATTTTTTTTAAGGTCCTTCTCGGCATTTAAGGCCATTTAGAACCAATCCCTATTTATTTCAAATGATTTGTACTCAAATCAAATGAAATAAATTTTTCTCGCTTGGGACGGGAAGCGAACCCTGGACTCCCGGTGCGAGAAGCTAATGTCTTCTCACTGAGCCACGGCTCCCGGGCGAGAAAAAAATATATAAAAAACAAAGAAATAATCACAAGTAGAAAACGCATGGGTGGGACTTAAATATTGTCCCTCACTGTACATTGTTTGTTTGTAAGCACACCAGTTCTCGAAAACGGCTCTAACAAATCAAATTATACAATATTCTTGAAATTGGCATGAACAATTTCTTTCAAACAGTGGCGTATTCAGGGGGGGGCGGGGCCGGGCCCCCCCCAAAGCCTTCTCCAAAACAAAAAAATACCTATTGTTTTCCCTAATGATTTTTTTTAAATAATTATTTTATTAACTCTCATAAATTCTAAAATCTAACAAAAAACTTATAAATAATTGAAAAAAATCTCTAATATTTATGAATTTTGTATTAAAATTATTTTTTATTTCAAGAAAAAAAAATTTTTTTTTATTTATAATTATTATATTATCTAAAAAAAATTTCTCCAGTTTAAGTTTCTTGGAGAAGGGGGGGGGGGGTTCATAAAACTTTTGGGCCCCCCCCCCCCCCAAGCAGAAATTCTGGCTACGCTACTGCTTTCAAATATATACTTCTTCATGTAAAGAAAACAAATTATACTAGGTCTCATCTTTGAGAAATTTTGAGTACTAGTACTTTTTTTAGATTTTTTTCCACTTTTCTCGAAATTTTCTTTACCCGGTCTCTTTCAGATTTTAAATATTTACTATTTACCGTTTAAAAAACAAATTACGATTAATCTCATCTTGTAATCTTATAAACGGTAGTTAAATTCTTGGTTAAATAAAAGATGTTGGTTTTAATTTTTCATATATATATATACATATATTTATTTATTTCAGAGTACAAGAGGCTAACAACATTTAACTACCGTTTATAAGATTACAATCTATAAGACTGGTTCACACTAAAAATATTAATATTAATAATCTCATCTTTGGGAAATTGATATATTTTAAATTTTAAGTACCAATATGAAATTAAGCTAGATTTCGTCCTTGGGATACTTCGAGTACTAACTATTACTTTACAGAGGTATTACACTTTTTAGCTCTAGCTCGGTCATCCCTGAATTATAATTTTTATCTTTCCTCTGCGGCCCAGTTCCAATCAGCTCGCGGCCCACAAGTGGGGTTGGGAACCGCCAGTGACGGCGCTAGCTTATTCTCAGAGGGGGGGCAGGAGTGGGGCAAACTTATCATCAGGGGGGGCAGTCAATAAATATTAATATATAGGCTTCATCAACAGAGAAACAAAAAATCTGGTGTGATCGTGGCACCAGATTTTTTGTGTGACCTTAGGAACCGACAGAAGTTTCGGATTCGGCCAGTTTCGGCCAAATTTCTGCCGAAACTTCACCCTGCCCGAAACCTGAGTTTGAAAAGATAGGATTATGCTCGTATACTAAAAAAAAAAACTTCGAGTGAAATTCGCACTTAAAAAAATGTCAAATGATTTTCGCAAGAAGGAAAAATGGAAATTTTACTAAAAAAAAGATGAGTTTTGTAGAGGAAATTTTAAGAAAAAGTTTAAAACAAGTTTCGATTTCGGTTACGATTTTGGTCGAAACTAAAATTGAAGCCAAAATTCGGTTTCGGCTGAAAATCTTGTTTCGGTCGTATTCTAGTCGACAAAGCCGTATATTTAGTTCCCAACAGTATGGAACATTAGAATTCAAGATGTAAAATTTATAAACAGGAGAAAATGTTATTATGGCACCCATTTTTCCTATCTTTCATATAAAGTACAAGAGTAAAAAGTGTGCTTCAAAAGATTCCAAGGGCAAATGAAAAATATTGTCTATGTGCAGAATTTCTCAAAATCAGTATCGATTTCTTCTGAATCACTTGAGCTTGATTCTGGTTGATTTACACTTGTACTCGAAGAAGAAAATTTTTTTAGATTGGGGCTCAATAGTTTTTTTTTTTTTTTTTTTTTTTTTTAATTTAGGTCTTTTTCGGCATCGAAGGCCGTTTAGACCCCGTCTCTATTTATTTCAATTCGATTGGTAAAGTTATTGAATATTTTTTCTTTTCGATGACATTTTAATGGCACAAAAGAAAGA
This sequence comes from Euborellia annulipes, assembly GCA_023213315.1. Lineage (NCBI taxonomy): Eukaryota > Metazoa > Arthropoda > Insecta > Dermaptera > Anisolabididae > Euborellia > Euborellia annulipes. The sequence goes on along the minus strand of JAKCPI010003668.1, from coordinate 54,067 downwards.
TAATTACTTGACAAAAACTTGAGAGCAACTAAATTTATTTATTAAAATAATTTTTTACATTGAAATAAAAAGCTTAAAACTTAAATTACATTTTTTTTAAAGGAAAACTGAATAGTTTTAGAAATTTTTTCATTTGGTTTTCGAGCTGATTGGGGGCATCCAGGGGGCGGGGGCGCATGCCCCCTGCCCCCGAGCCCGTCACTGGGAACCGCTGGTTTAGAGAATAGCATTTTTTAACGCTGATTGTTTTTACATTACTTTTTAACACTCATTTTTTGTTTCTAAATTTTAACGTCTATTTTTAGAAAATAGACCTGCGAATGAGTTAAAATGGTATAGATTTGGCGTTAAATATAAAGAACCCAAAAAACCTGCATATCATCACTGTGGAAACTTGTTTATTTTCACCATGAATTAATTCACAAACTATTATTTTATCACATGTATATACAAAGATTGATGCATAATTATCCGGCGCGATTTTCATCAGTGAAAAGTAGCGTTTTGTTTGAAAATAATCTTCGCTATTGTTTCTGAAAAATGCGTGTCGAAAACCATTCGCCACTTGGAGAAAGGATGGAAAGCAGCATAGCTCAAACAACTTTTTGGCAAAGGTCGTAGTGTAGGGAGTTGGTTTGCCCGTTTCAAATCAGGTGATAGCAGCTTGAAGGATAAGCCAGGAAGAGGTCGGCCATCGGATTTCGACGATCAGGCTCTTCTGGCAGCCGTGGAAGAGGACGAGACGAAAGGCTGACAACACGAATGCCTCAAAAAGTGTAAGCCGATCCGCCGTTCACAGAACAAACACCAGTTTTGAAGAATTTCTCTAAGATTTCAAATGCCAACGATTGAGGATGTTCTTGTAAAACTGTGTTTTTTGGACGCTAAAAACGGATTTTGACAGATCAAATTAGATGAATCAAGTAGTTTATATACAACATTCTGGACGCCTTTTGAGCGATGTTGTTGGAAAAGATTAAAGATAGCTTAAGAAGAATATCAACGCTTTATCTGGAGTAGAATACTGATTCTGATGACATTATTGTTTATGGGAAAGGAAAAGAAGCCCTTCAGGTTCATGATAAAAAATTAGAATGTTTGCTAAAGAAGAACAAATATCCCAATTGTAAATGAATTATCGACCCCAGAAATCCAAAATGCTGTAGAAAAGAAGAGGCAATATTCAAAGAACCAATATGACCCCTGGAGGAGTTTAACGCAGTCGAAAGAGTGAGGGTGAAGTTAACCAAGGATCCGCCATCATGGTCAATTGAAAAATTTAAAAAAACGAGGATTCCTGCCTTGATAAGAATTTTCTTGATAAGTTTGAAGAAATACGATTATTCAAGGCAATTTGAAGGTGAAAGTCAACGTCAATCGAATTAGGGATAAACCACTAACGAAAAGGAAAGGATATCGGCTCCTAAATTTATTCTTACCCCTCTAAAAATATTAAAAATGATTATTATAAACCCTAGTAATCTTAACCAAAATATAAAAAGTCATCAAGACTTCTTATTAAAATTATAACTGGATATGGCTGATGTGAATGTATTCAAGGGATGATAATTAGGCAGCCAAACACAAAAAAACAAAATTTTTTATTTTTCTCTGTCGACGTTTCGAACGCTCATCGCGCTCATCATCAGGACCTACGGTCAACAAATATTATTTATTCATATATTAAAAGATTTACATAGACAATATTGTATCAGAGTATAATTACTTACAGATAGAAAAGAAAGCTTATGACTTTTCTATCTGTAAGTAATTATACTCTGATACAATATTGTCTATGTAAATCTTTTTAATATATGAATAAATAATATTTGTTACCGTAGGTCCTGATGATGAGCGCGATGAGCGTTCGAAACGTCGACAGAGAAAAATAAAAAATTTTATTTTTTTGTGTTTGCTGCCTAATTATCATCCCTTCTTATTAAATGTTATAAAAGATAAAAAGCCCACGCCAAGTTATTTGATGCATATATATATATATGATCTTCAGGGCCTGCAATTAAGAGAAGAACATATCTTTCTTAATCAACGAGAAATTATACAAGCATTTATCATAATTTTTAAAATCCATACAGTTTATCGTTATAATATTAAGTTATTTTATATAAATATATACATTCATTATTATCTTTCTTTAAAATGTATTCCAGTATTTAATTCAATGAATTATATATATAATGGAAGAAAATAATGCCTTTTTACTCAAGTTAAATCCTCTTTTGTTTCACTTTGTGTAAATACAATTTTTGAATATGTTGATTTTTCAAGATCATATAATAATACCTTCCTATTTAATTATATATAATTGTTTTAAGGTCAAATTAATTAGGTAATAACACATCCAAAACAGAAAGGAGATGTTTCGTTGAGTTAATATAACGTTCATAAATTGGCAATAGACATGAAATTAGACTCAATAAATTTAAAACAATTAGAATAAATAAATAATTAATTATTAGAAATCAATTACAGACAATGAACAAACATTCAATGTATTTAAATTCTATTCAATAAGTCTTTTATAAATATATTTTATATTATACTAAAAACGTGCAATTATTATCAAAGTTATAACAGTTGAGTGACATAAAAATTCTATTAACTCAACGAAACATCTCCTTTCTGTTTTGGATTTGTTATTACCTAATTAATTTGACCTTAAAACAATTAATATATATAATTAAATAGGAAGGTATTATTATATGATCTTGAAAAATCAACATATTCAAAAATTGTATTTACACAAAGTGAAACAAAAGAAGATTTAACTTGAGTAAAAAGGTATTATTTTCTTCCATTATATATATAATTCATTGAATTAAATACTGGAATACATTTTAAAGAAAGATAATAATGAATGTATATATTTATATAAAATAACTTAATATTATAACGATAAACTGTATGGATTTTAAAAATTATGATAAATGCTTGTATAATTTCTCGTTGATTAAGAAAGATATGTTCTTCTCTTAATTGCAGGCCCTGAAGATGATTGGATTCCGATCGAAACGTGTTAACAGTCGACCACACTGAAAAAGTAAAAATTAAATTAAATTATTTATTAATTGAAATTTTATTTAACTATATATATATATATATATATATATATAAAAAACAAATAAATTGACTTTCACCTTCAAATAGCCTTGAATAATCCTATTCCTTCAAACTGATCAAGAAAATTGAAAAAATAGCGAGCAAGGGGGTGAAGTAAATGGCATAAGAAACAGAATATATATAAGGCAAATTGGAGAAGTCAGAAAAGAAAAGAAAAAGTCGGGAGAAAATAATAACAAACAAATACAAGGAACTCCTCAGCAATGAGTCATCGCCTGTAGTCCGACCGTCGTCTTCATCTTCTAAGAATAGTTTTGGTAAAAAGACCAGAAGTGGAAGGATGATTAAAAAAAAGAAAAAATAAAGATTATCGGTATTCATATTTAAACTTTCTACCGTGGGCTCTTGTTGAAACATTATTATAATGAGGTGTTCACTCAACTATGAGTTGAAAATATACACTAGGTTATGTGTTTCAAATTATTTATTAATTAAATCACTTGTCGCGTTTCGATTTTTACATCATCATCGGAAGTGTTATTATTTCTTACGTAGTAAGTAAGTTAATTAATAAATAATTTGAAACACATAACCTAGTGTATATTTTCAACTCATAGTTGAGTGAACACCTCATTATCGGTATTACTAATTCAAAAAAAAAAAAAAAAAAATAAATAAATAAATAAATAATAAGATGTTTATATATATATATGTTTATATATTTCGGATGCTAATCGCCCCCTTCCTCAGGACCTGGGCGACATTTTTTTTTTTTTTTTTAAATGTCGACCAGGTCCTGAGGAAGGGGGCGATTAGCACCCGAAACGTCGACGAGCAGATTGAAATAAAATTGTGTTTCATTTCTAATCCTGGCTGCCTACCAAGCATTAATAATATAGTTAAATATTTTTCGAGATGTATATATTTGAATAAGATAATAGTATTCAAAATTCCTCGATTCGGACTAAACAAGTCATAGATATATTCAACAAGACATGTGAGTGTTTTTTTATTGGTGAGGCCAAACATCCCATGGCCCCCGGGAATCCGAACCCAGGATCTCCGCCTTTCCGGGGCATAGGCGTGCTATCCTTTGCACCAGGCCACCGGACCCTCGACCTGGACCAATAGAGGAAGGGAAAGGCGGAGATCCTGGATTCGATTCGCGGGGGCCATGGGATGTTTGGCCTCACCAATAAAAAACACTCACATGTCTTGTTAAATTAATAATATATATGTTATTGTTTATATTTGATATTTGTCATTAAAAGAAGCTTTACGATCAGAAGAGTTTCTTGCCCATTTTTGTCGCCTGTGCTTTTGGACTATTAAGAAGAAACAAAATGTTACGTTTTTTTGAAGCGAGTATCTGTTCAAGAACAAATTTTGCTTCGTATTTAATTATTGGTATAAAAATAAATATTTTGATTACTCCTGGCCAGTAGATTAAAGCAGAACTTGCTTTCTATCTCTATCGATTTTATCTACGTATAAATAGGGATGAAACGATACGAGTAAATACAAGTACTTACTCGATACTTTTCTTTCGATACCAAGTACTTTTAGAATCGATACTTTGGAATCGAGTACCAAGTAAGTATCGGTCAAAAATACTCGTATCGATACTCGGCCCTCGTAGGCCGGAAGAACATTTACGTCCATTTGTTCTTGTTTACAAAAGAATTAAGTGGAAATGTTTATATCGCTGTATTTTAATTTTTATTATAGGAATGTTTAACAGGGAAACACCTTGAAAAATTATTATTTTTGGATAATACCGCTAAAACTGATTTTTTTTTTCTTAGTCGTCGGCGTTGTTTTTGTTTTTTTTTTTTAAGAATTTGATGTTTTATGCCTGTGGAGATTTAATCAAAATTCGCAAGGGCTTTGCAGCCAGGAGATTAAATAAAAAAATTTTTATTTATTAAAATTTCTAGTTGCCGACGTTTCGGTCGCCAATCACGACCTTCATCAGGGCAAATATTGTCAATTATACACGATTTTAGGTATTTTAATATTCATTGGAATTAAAAATATACACTCCACTCCAACAGCAATAGTTAACCCTCACAGCCTGTACAAAAAGTGTAAAAATATACAATTTATTTTTACTTTGATATGTACAAAAATATTATCATATACAGTAGAGTCCCGTTAATCCGAACTAATTGGGACCGAGGATCGTTCGGATTAACCGGAATTATAAGCTTGAATTAGTTAATTTTGATAATAAAGTCGTATTTATAACGTTGTAAACCGTGAAACTTGTCGGTGATATTAAACTCTAAATAAATATTTCATAATATTTTTTTTACGTTTAATTAAGAGAAAAAGAAACTCATTAATTTGCGTGGTGTGTGAACGCGGTTATTTAAAAAAAAAAAAAATCGTACGCAAAAAGAGTTCGGATTAACCGGAAGTTCGGATTAGCGAGGTTCGGATTACCGAGACTCTACTGTACTTGCTACTTGGAGGTCTCCGATGATGAAGATTTGTGACCGAAACGTCAAATAGAAATTAAATAAAATATTTTTTATTTAATCTCCTGGCTGCAAAGTTCCTGCGAATCTTGATAATATAAGTACTTTCTGCTGTTTTTGCTTATCATTAATTGTACGAGAAAATTGACCGATACGAGTAAGTATCGATACTTTTCAATCGATACCGAGTGGGTACTCGATACTTTGCGACCGATACCGGTATTGAGTAAAAGTATCGATACCTCAGTGCTATCGTTTCATCCCTACGTATAAAGAAAGCCCTCTCGTACTTTGTCGGTTGATCGCTGAGAAGTTCACTGGCACTGAGACTCCTTGATGCAGAATCACTTGCGGCTGCTGCCTGCTGCTGCTGCTGCAGCTGCTATTGCTGTCGTTTCAGTCGTTACACTCTCCACCTCCGCTGGTCGCGATTTACGTCTAAACATTCGCCGCAGGCCACGAAAAGGATGAAAACGACGTCTCTTGGAGCCATCTACAAACAAAGAACATGTCAACATCATCAGCATATGTATATATATAATCGAGAACTACTTAAATAGATAAATAAATCAAGCGGGAAATAAATCAAAGAAGGAAAGTCGGATACAGGCACATTTATTTATTTCAACTGGTTGGTATTGAATTTTTGAGTGCAGATAGAAGCTAAAAGTAAAATAAGAATGAACTTTATTTTATTTTTGAAAAAATTTTCATTATTTGACTTTTCAATCGTTGCTATACAGCGGCGTAACTAGCCCCCCCCCCCCCCATCGAATCACCAGGATACGCTACTGTTGCCATCTTCAGTGCTAATAAAAGCTACACAAGCACTGAAGATGGCAAAAGTTATAGTTGTAGACACCAGACGAAACTTCTGCCTCGATTAAAGCGTAAAGGTGTTTTTATTCCTCCCAACTCCAATCTCATATACCCAGCAGCCAACCTAATTGTTAAATATTAATTAGGTTCAGATTAATGAATGAACTTCTTTTTATTTAAACTAACTGGAATACATAATATTTATAAATCAATATAACGAATATAAATTGTATACAAACAGTTTGTAACTAACACATTTACAAAAAAAATAAAATAAAATTTAATTGTTTCAGGTAAAAATTCATCTCTTCTATTATTCATCTTCTTTAAATTTTCCTCTTTAAAAACACAATCTCTTGATTCTATTACTTTTCTCTTTTCAGGAATCCAAATTCTCCATCCTTTTCCCTCTAAGGCGTAACCAACAAGTATTCCTCTCAAAGCTCTTGGATGTAATTTTGAATTTCGTCTTTGTTTCGGTATATGCACAAAAACTTCACATCCACAAACTTTTAAATGTCTTAAACTCGGTTTTCTTCCAAACCATAATTCATAGGGAGTCTTTTCATTGTTGTGATTGTTCGTAATTCGATTTAACAAATACGCTGCTGTATAAGTAAGTTCAGCCCAAGAACCATCAGATAAACTACATCCATTAAGTGTACTTCTTACTAAATTCATCAATGTTAAATTCATCCTCTCGGCAATTCCGTTTTGTTCGGGAGTATAAACTATTGTTCTTTCATGAATAATTCCAACAGATTTCGTAAAATTATTCCAAACTTCAGAACAAAATTCTAATTCATTATCAGTTCGAATTCTTTTAACTCTAAAATTCGTCTGTCTTTCCGATTCACGCATCCATTCTTTAAATTTTCTTAAAACTTCATTTTTATTCCTTAGAAAATATACCTTTACATATCTAGTAGCGTCATCCACAATAGTTAAAATATATCTTGCATTTCCCCAACTATTCACTTTGAAAGGTCCCATCAAATCACAATGAACGAGTTCAAGAGGATTATATTGTTAGAGAATTCTAGGATGTTACTTCGAGAGGGGGATTGTTGGAATATGAACAAGTGTCTGTTTATATTGTGTTAGTTACAAACTGTTTGTATACAGTTTATATTCGTTATATTGATTTATAAATATTATGTATTCCAGTTAGTTTAAATAAAAAGAAGTTCATTCATTAATCTGTATCTAATTAATATTTAACACTAATGTACCTTAGAATGTATCTCTAAGTATTATTTTTGATAAAGACAAATCAAATGGAATCGGAGGAATCGTCAATCGGTGCAGAAACTAAATTTGTATGTACAATTTTATAATTTTTCAAGCCTTGATAATGGTTCATCATTATATGATTGTGGATTATGGTCTGGCAATTTAAGTTTTTTTTTTAATAAAAGATAGATAATTACTTTGTGACATTCGCTCATTTTTTCGTATTTTTAATATCGTGCCGCGATCAAGAGCCTTCGAAAAGATATGACCCACGCACCAGGCTTGCCTGGCATTCTATGGTTCAGTGAGGGACAATATTTAATTAGAATTTAATTTATTTGGCTCTGAGGCGCACGCCTCCTGGAGCCCACATTGAGTACATAGTAAAAATTATACATTATTATCACAGGTCTACACTTTTACAAATTTACAACATGATTGACGCGAACACACACACACACACACACATATGCTCCACCTCCATCCACCTCCTCCAAAACGCACACGTGACCTCCCCCCAGATCGACAGGTAATAAAATAAAATTAAAATTAAATAAAACAAAACGTTATAAAACAACAGGACACTCATCCCGCTCATTCCTCATCGCCTCTGCTCGTCCAACAAGTATGCGTGAAATTTTGACCGAAACACCGCGTACGTCCGTGACCTTCTGATATTCAAAGGTATGGAGTTCCATAACCTCGCAGACGCCACCAGGAACGACGACCCAGAAGTCGCCGTCACATGATGCGGCACCTGCAGGTCACTCTCATTTCCCCGCAACAGAAGCCCTCAGGGTCAGTCTCTCGCGCAAATAACCCGGCTCCCCTCTCTCTAAAAGGCCATAGACATAACACCCCATATGATATTCCATTCTCTTATTTAATCTTAACCACCTTAGGTTATTGTAATGGAGCGTTATGTGTTGATCCCTACGAATGTCACCGACAAATCTGACGCACGAGTTAAATACTCGATCGAGAAGTTTATTTTATTAAGTCCCTCCCATGAGTTTTCTACTTGTGATTATTTCATTGTTTTTAAAAAAAAATATTACATATTTTTAATGGTTCAGCAACCTAGAAAATTTTCATTTTTTTTTTAAACAAACAATGAAATAATCACAAGGAGAAAACGCATGGGTGGGACTTAATATTGACCCTCACTGTATCTAAAGGCTGCCCGTGTTCTCCCAAACCAGAGCGACTCCGGGTACCGACATTTGAAATAGTCTTTTTCCGTGCATCCGAAAACTTTGAAATCCATGACAGGCGATGTTTTCTAATAAAAGAGAATTCACTGGAACGGAGATCATCAAGAGAAGGAAGAAGCTCAACGTCCCAGCGGGGGAAAAGCATATCCTAGAAATCATCAGGTCGGGAAAACCGACAGCCAACTCTTCATCCAGTGTCAGAACTAAACGACCTAGGGAGAAGTCTTCTCCTAAGGAGTGATAGCGGACCTATCGGAAATGGACACTCCTACCGTGATGTCACAAATTTGCTACAACTTTTATCTTAAATAAAGCAGTTTGTATATTAAATCTATGTAATTATAGAGTATTCAGGATAATAAGGAATAATTCCCAAAGAAGAATGCAGCCAAAATTTATTTCATTCGATTTTAATAAAAAATACTAATCACTTGCTGACGTTTCGGTTCGGGTTTGAACCATCATCGGAGCTACAGAACATAAAGACAAAATCACAGGTATGATCAATTAATTCAATAAGTCTTTTCAAATGATTTGTAAAACAAAACATCTTATGATTCTATTATATTTTTTCCCATGTCTGTAGCTCCGATGATGGTTCAAACCCGAACCGAAACGGCAGTAAGTGATTAGTATTTTTTATTAAAATCGAATGAAATAAATTTTGGCTGCATTCTTCTTTGGGAATTATTCCTTATTATCCTGAATACAATACTACAGCTATAATCAAATATTCAATTACTGTAATTATAGAGCATATCGTTGAATGAGGGAAGGTTTTTAGCAACGTTATGACATTATTCATTTGCGTTTATGGTGGTAATTATTATACGAAATGTCCGAAATCTGTCACAAAGTAACACCATTCTAGGGTAATATGTCAGTCAGCCATCCATTTGTTATATAGGGTTTTGACTGGCGCCAATAGAAAATACAAGTTTATTTTGCTGGCACCAATAGAAAAAAAGTTTTTTACTGATTATTAAAAAAAAAAAAAAAAAATTGGCAAATAATAAATGTTTTTTCCCCAATTTTATTAAATATTATACCAGTGGTTGGTGGCGGCTGCGTGGCGCTCGCCGGCAAAGAGGCAGCCATGTTCTGATCAGAGTCGTGTGCTTCCCTGACGCATGCAATTAGGCTGAGCGCCGCCGAAGATCCTGATGTGGTTGTATGTGGTGTCGTCGTTGGTGTTGGCGGTGGTAGCGGTAGCGGCGGCCCCGGCGCCTGCGCCTGCGCCAGCGGAGGCGCCAACGCACTCATCGGCCCCAATTCACTGCAACAGGCAACACCGGCTCTCTATTAATCTCTCTAGACTATTATTATCAAATAAATAAATAAATAAATAAAATATCTAATATCTCAACATCAAAAAAAAAAGTAATAGAATCGGCGAGATTAGAAAGGAAATTAATAAAATATAAAAAAAAGATCTCTCACTTGTTAATATGAAAATAAGCGTCAATTAACAATGTTCATTTAATAATTACTAACAATCAATTGCAAATAATAATTAATATTATGTCAAAGAGTATTAAAAAGTACTCCAAAAGACCGGGACAACTCTTAACCTTAATGCATTTATGAATTTTGTTCTTTTTAACATTTATTTATAGATACAGCCAAAGTTAATTCTTAGTTGAATCCTTGAAGGTTTCTTTTTTTTAATCATCTACAAAAGTAACTCTTCAAGGATTCATCTAATTTATATATTTGATCGTCATTTGCTATTGAATTGTAAATTTTCAATAAATTTCATTTATTTCAAGTAAGCTTACTGTTTTTAAAATTGAAGTTTTCTTTAAATTTTCTTCATTATTCATATGATAAAAAGGATAATATAATTTGTGATTAGTTTACACTAATAAAAATAAAAAATTTAACTTGTCAGCATTCTCTTTGAGAGAGATTGACATTTAACAATTCTAACCAAAAAAATCTGGTGTGACTGGCGCACAGCACACAACTTTCTCTTACCCTTCGGTAAGAGAAAGTTGCGCACTATGCTGGTCACACCAGATTTTTTGTGTCGAGATATATTTAGTTTCCCATAGCACCTTAGTTTCAAACTTGCATTTTAAATGTTGACTGCTTGAAATAAACTATGGTTATTTTTCAAAATTTTAATCTCATATTTGGACATTTTATACACAATATAGAATCGTAAATAAATACAAAATTTCATAAGAATTGGAAAAAAAAAATTTTAAATGCGTAAAAAGTTCCAAAGGGGACCCCCTTTTGAATCGAAATTAACATACAAATCCCTATAGGAAATTAACATTGTTTCTATGCGAAGATAAGGTGGAAAGGGAATTTAAAAAGAGTAGAGACAGGCGATAATGTTTGCAAGTGAGAGAGAGACATATATGTTTTCTTTGAAACAATTAAAGACACAAATAAATTTAAAAAAAATGGGAATTTAAATAATAATTGATTTTTAATCTAATAAAAAGAAAAAGATTTAAATTCCGTTACCATGGCAACCATTTCTATCTTTCCTATGAAGAACAAGAGTAAAGTGGTCTTCAGAAGATTTCAACGGCAAAATGAGAATATACATTTTAAAGAGCATCTAAAAAATAATTGATTTTTGAATTTTAAAAAAAATCCTTGGAGGGAATTTTGAGAAAATCGAAAAAAACTGAAAAAGTACATCAGTAAAGTACTAGTACTTTTTGGCCGATTTTGTTCAAAAGCTTATTTTGAGATTCTTCAAAGGTACTTAAGTTAAATATAAAATTTCAACCCGGTAGCTCAACTCCTTCATGCTAAAAAAATGGTTCCACACATACAGACACACAGACACACATACATACACACACACACACAGACCAATTTGCGGGACCCACTTTTTTTGGACTCAGGGGACCTCAAAACATGTATATCCATCAAAATCTCGACATCGAATTTTTGACATGATCGCAATACTTTCTCTCCTATATATTTCATATATAGGGTACGAGAAAGTAAAAAGAGAAAGTAATTAAGTCACTTGAATGGAGACGAGCTCTGATTGGTGGAGGTTTGAATGGGTACGAGCTCTGATTGGTGCCCCGTCAATAAAGGGCGCTGGCGGCCATTTTAAATATTCAAATATGAAATTTTTCCTTTTTACTTTCTCTTAGCCTATATATGAAATATATAGGAGAGAAAGTATTGCGATCATGTCAAAAATTCGATGTCGAGATTTTGATGGATATACATGTTTTGAGGTCCCCTGAGTCCAAAAAAGTGGGTCCCGCAAATTGGTCTGTGTGTGTGTGTGTGTGTGTGTGTGTGTGTCTGTATGTGTGGAACCATTTTTTTTAGCATGAAGGAATTGAGCTACCGGATTGAAATTTTATATTTAACTTAGGTACCTTTGAAGAATCTCAAAATAAGCTTTTGAACAAAATCGGCCAAAAAGTACTAGTACTTTACTGATGTACTTTTTCAGTTTTTTTCGATTTTCTCAAAATTCCCTCCAAGGATTTTTTTTAAAATTCATAAATCAATTATTTTTTAGATGCTCTTTAAAATGTATATTCTCATTTTGCCGTTGAAATCTTCTGAAGACCACTTTACTCTTGTTCTTCATAGGAAAGATAGAAATGGTTGCCATGGTAACGGAATTTAAATCTTTTTCTTTTTATTAGATTAAAAATCAATTATTATTTAAATTCCCATTTATTTTAAATTTATTTGTGTCTTTAATTGTTTCAAAGAAAACATATATGTCTCTCTCTCACTTGCAAACATTATCGCCTGTCTCTACTCTTTTTAAATTCCCTTTCCACCTTATCTTCGCATAGAAACAATGTTAATTTCCTATAGGGATTTGTATGTTAATTTCGATTCAAAAGGGGGTCCCCTTTGGAACTTTTTACGCATTTAAAATTTTTTTTCCAATTCTTATGAAATTTTGTATTTATTTACGATTCTATATTGTGTATAAAATGTCCAAATATGAGATTAAAATTTTGAAAAATAACCATAGTTTATTTGAAGCAGTCAACATTTAAAATGCAAGTTTGAAACTAAGGTGCTATCGGAAACTAAATATATCTCGACACAAAAAATCTGGTGTGACCAGCACAGTGCGCAACTTTCTCTTACCGAAGGGTAAGAGAAAGTTGTGTGCTGTGCGCCAGTCACACCAGATTTTTAATTAATGTAATTAAAAAATCCAAAAATAAGATCTCAATTTTTAATATTCAGCTAAATTTTAAAAATAAATATTTTTAAAAACATGAAATGTGAGGGGTTGAAAAGATTTTAGGTTAATTTTCAGTTTTATTTATCTTTTTTCACTAGAGATGCCTAATCTATATACCCTAGTATATATAATTCTCTAATGTCCGTCTGTCTGTCACACTCTATTTAATCTAATGGAATTTTGAAATGAAATTTTATATGCTTAAAGAGGACCTTCTAGGGTTACAGGTAAATTATTTTCATCCCGAAATTCTTCTAACATTTTGAGTTATTAATTCTTAAAGTTACGATTTCTCCCAAAAGAAAATTTATAGAGAAATATTTATGTATTCTTTTCATTTGTGTATTCCATGAATGTAAACAAATCCTCAAGCAGGCACTGGTTTGGAATGGAATAATAAGTTTCTTTTCATAATTAAGAAAAGGCGAGGGTCCGCCACAGGCGGGCCCGAGCCAGCTGGTGGGGGGTCCAGGGGCGAAGCCCGCGGTTAGTTTTGGTTAAAATAAAGGAGAATTTATTGATATTTTGAATTAGATTTTTTAATCTGTTCTAGATATTTTCAACTTGCATGAATTCAAGTTAATGCAGACAGTTGCTGTTTGAATATTAATTTATCAATGAATAAAAACTGCAAAGTGGTTATTTTAAATTGAAAATAAATGAAATGAAATTATTCTTGATGAATCACAGTCAGAATGTTATCAATTAAATTGAAATTTAATTCTTTTTTTTTTTCGCTCTATTTATTATGTTACTCTGAAGTCAAATTAGTAATTAAAATTAAATATTTAACAATTTAATAAAATTAAAAGAAATATTGATTCATTTTGTGTTTGGGCCCTGTGTGTTTTGGTCTTTCGTTTACTCCGAGCAGACTTTTAACTAATGGAATTCATTCCAAATTAACAATGTATTTAACAAATAATTTTTTATATTGATTGTTATAATTTTTCTCCACGGAATAAACACGATTTTCACGAACTCCTAAGTTTTCAATTCATCAATGTTTTTGATACTTCTAATCGAATAAATATGTAATTTAATAATTTCATATATATATCCACAAAAAAAGGTAAATAATTTAATATTTTCAATCGTAGATTGTTAAATTAATTGATTGATTGTTAATTCTCTGATCCTTTGGATATTTATTTTCAATATCCCCTTCGAGGTAGGCAACCATAAAATCATCTCTGATTCGCAGAAGGCGAATAGGCAAGGCGCTAGAGGCGGCGCGGCGCAACTATAGATAAATTTAATGCATTGATTAGAGGGGCTGGGTGCTGGTTTATTGCTATCGATACTTGATAAAAGATAATAGAAATGGGTGGAGTTTTGAAATAAAAAAAAAATAAAAATAAAACTTTTCTATAGATAAGAAGATGTTAAGAATTGAATTTCAATGCTATTAAAATATAATTAACCATTGCTTGTTATTCCAGTTAATTATATGAAAAAGAATTGAAAAGAGCAGCTGGTCCATTTCATTCTATTCTTTTGTGATTAAAGAAGCCCCGAGAATAAATAATATTGCCATCCATGTTCTAGGAGATTTGTTGTCAATATTTGCTTTAATTTGAGATCAAAGGGTAAATTCACAAGCGACAAAATTTTAATTATTTGAAAAGTTAAATTATTTTTATTTTATATTTATTTGCAGAGTTGATTGTTGATTATTGTTTCCAATTTCAGGCGTATTGATTATTGTGAAATAATCAACTTCTCACGAGAAATCTTTTTTTATTGCAAATAGCGGCTTCCACTCTTTGAAACTGAGTCTCTTAATTTTTTTTTTGTTTGCAAACTAAAATAGTCAATGCTAGAAGAAGTTTGGAGCACGGATATTAAACGCAACATAACTCTGTGAGTCGAAAATAAAATTAAATATCCCCATTTTAGATTTAGACCCACTATAGACATCTTTTGGGGTGCAAAATTGAAACATAATGAGTTATTATGATAGTGTTTTTACTATTATTAGTACATGTAAACGTAATTCTAATCAAATAAAAGACGATAGATAAATTCTTGGACGATAGGCTGTTTTGAAGAAACAAAATAATTTCATTTTCAGAGCATTTTGGCCTAAGAGAAACTGGCTTGCTGGCCAGCCTGTGGACCCTCGCCTTTTCTTCATTATTATTATTATTATTATTAACACTCACACTTTTTTCCCATTCACACTCACATACACACAGTCTTTTCGGCAACTCAGGCCATATAAGACTTTTTACGATATCTGTTATTGATTAATATGTATATTGGAGGTCCAGGCATTCATCGGACTGTCTGGGGACCGAACCCGCGACTTTTGGTATACGAGGTTAGCACGCTAACCCCTACACCAAACCTCGAAGGCCAAAAAGAAAATTATTACTACGTATTCCAATCCAGTGCCTGTTTGAGGATTTGTTCACATCCATAGGACATATAAAGCAAAGCAAAGAATACATAGATAATTTCTCTATAGATTTCCTATTGGAGAAATAGTAACTTTAGGAATCTATAGCTCAGAAAGAGTATAGGAATTTCGGGACCCGAGCCTGGACTCCCCATAACGCCTTCTATAAGACTGCAAAATTTCATTTCAAAATTCCGACGGGAAGTTGCCTAAATAGAGCGTGACAGACAGACATTAGCGAATTATATACTGGTATATATACTGTATATAGAGATTTTTCATATAAATTAATTAATTAATTTTGATTTATTTAAATGAAAAATGTTTATATTTGAAAAATTTGTATATTTGTAAATAAAAGCAATATCACAATGTTGGGTAGCGAGGATGCAGCCAAAGAGGTTTTGGATTTAATACTTCGAAACTCTCTGAGCCATTGCCCTCAAAGTAGAAATTTTAAAAAAACCGACTTGGCCAAATGACACATGTTCATATTGAATATGAACATGAAAAAATCCTGAAGGACTGAAGATGGCAAAATAAAATTTTCGCCGAAACGTCTCTATTGGAATGGGTGTTTTTCTTTGGTCCAAAACCTCTTTGGCTGCATCCTCGCTATCCAACATTGCAATATCTACAGCCACTAACTCAACCACTAAAAGCAATATCATTTGATTCATTTTGGCTAATTGTTTACACTTATTTACAGTTGATATCTCTGATGAAGGCAATTTGCCGAAAGAGGTGTTTCTTGTAATCCAAAATGGTCTGAAAATAAAATCAAGGTAATTGTTTAAAATTATCTTGTTTCTTCAAATTACCAGCATCATCCAAGAATTTATCTACCGTCTTTTATTTAATTGAACGCACTACACTAAAAATCATTTTAATAAAGTAGATCTAATATATACTCGTAATGCGGAATGCGGCCCCCTGGTTGGTCACCCCTGCTCTAGAGGCTACTTAATCTTGTCATTTAATATACGTTTCGGCTTTCCTCAGTACCAGCAAGCTGCAAACAATATTATTTCTTGATTAAAATAGTCTATTTATTATTTTTTTTTTTTGTTTTTTTTTACCCTCCAAACAGAAAAGTTGAACATTTGGAGTGTGTCAAGTAAAGAAGGCGGGGGGGGGGGGAGGAAATGCTCTTTGACGAGGACAGGCCCTCAAATGTTTCCGTTTCGGTTGAGGGTGTGAACCAAGAGAGAGAGAGAGAGTTAGTCGACCTCGGCGACACTCAAGGCCAAAGTTAACGTCGACCTTGCCCAAGGCAACGGCCCTAAAATTAAAAAAAAAAAAAGGCGCTGCCTGGGAACATTTGTATTTTACATTTGAGTTTTTTTTTTAATATCATTGAACATCTCAACTGTACGTAGGACGAACAGAGAGAGGCACACACAAGTTTTTCTATTATAGTTTCAGTTTCCATATTCGGATTTGTATCGTTACTTAGAAATTGTCAGGTGATTTATAGAGACAATCTGCTTGTCTCTAGATGACCGGAAATATTTATTTTTTATTTTTTTCTTTAAAAATCGAATCCATGGCGTGTAAAAATTAGTTTTGTTTAAGGACCGATTGCTTCACTTTCGAGTTTTTTCACATCTTGTTAATGATGGTGAAGTAAAAAAAAAAAATTAATTCAAATTTTCTCTCTTAAGGCTGACGTTTCGGCCCGAAGTCAAGTCCATCTTCAGAGCCGACTGGAAATTGGATTTTTTGCTGTTTCGAAAACGTTTTGTTACAAATGTGGATTTTATAGCTGGATAATCGTTAATAGGTAAAATTATTTCATTTATTGACCCACTAGACTGACGTTTCGGTCTTGGTCAAGACCATCCTCAATTGTCAATATAGGCATACAAATAATAACTCCATGAACATTTGATTACAGATATTTAAAAATTAGTATGTAAAATGATTGAATTACAATTTAAAAAAAATTAATAATATAAGCCAATTAGTTGAGTACAGGCAGTGGATGCTCTTGACAAAGACCGAAACGTCAGCCTAGTGGGTCAATAAATGAAATAATTTTTGCTGCTATTCTTTTATTTACCTACTTTAGCAAATCACACGCTGTTTCGGAAAATTTATTACTAGCCGGCTCTGAAGATGGCCTTGACTCGGACCGAAACGTCTACCTTAAGGGCGAAAATTTGAATTAAGTTTATTTTTCTGACTCCAACCCCAATCATCAAACATCTAGTTAAATGAGAGCCCAGATAATTATATCTATCGGATAAATTTGCTAGTTGACTAGAAGTGAAGCAACATGGGAATTGTTTAAATAATAATAGAATGCGTCAACGAGAGTATTTTAATATTTTGCAGGTGCAAGGGTTGGCGCTGAATTGGTAATCAAGATGTAACTCTGAATTCTCGCTCTGGTTGTTTCGGTTGCGTTGCGTTGCACGGTCCGCCGCGGAGGCCTCTACCTTTTGTCTGCATGCCTCTACGCTCTGCAAAACAGGACAAAAGGCCACCCAGCCAGCCAAGGACGCAGTCCAAGTGTACTGTACACAAATACATTCAAGCAAGGGGATGCGATTCCAACTTTGGTAGCTAAGGGGTTCAAAACACAGCCAAGTCAAAGCAATTGATTGATATATGGCATGAAAATCCGTCAAGTAGTTTTTGAGTCAAAGAATTAAAAAAAAAAAATTAATAATTAGGATTAAATCTCACAATTAATAATCAATAATTTAAATATTTAGGTGAGATAGATCTTTATTTACACCACACTGAAAGTGGGGACCCCATGAAAATTCGTCAATTAGTTTCATAATTAATAAATTAGTAAACAATTAATTAGTAATAATTCTCACAATCAATAATTAACGATTGTAATAAATTAGTAAAAAAAATAATTAGGAAATAAATCACACAATTAATTTACTCCTAATTGTTTGTTTACTAATTTATTACAATCGTTAATTATTGATTGTGATAATTATTACTAATTAATTGTTTACTAATTTATTCACTATAAAACTACTTGAAGAATTTTCATGGGGTCCCCACATTCAGTGTGGTGAATTTAATTTAGAGCATAAAGAATTAATTGAAAGAATATATAACTAAAATTTTTTTTTTTTTTTTTTATTTTATTTTTTTTTTTTATTTGAGGGAAAAGCTTAAATTACGGCATAAAAACCCTCAATAGCCTACAAAAAAAATCATTCCCCGGTTATTTACCCCTGGTGCATCGTGCACGGAGGCACGCACCAAACCCAAGTACCGGTATCTAGCGTAATTGCCATTAACCCGGTTCCAATATTGGGAGTGAGAGGCCCTTCACCTCCCTACTCCCCAAAAATCAGTCCCTTTCGAGACTGGTATCTCCTCCCCTGCCCTTCTCCCATAAAATAAAAAAATAATATAAAAAAAAAATTTAAAAACAACGCTTTTATAAATGTACTAAAAAGAGAAAAATAATTATGTATAATTTCTTTAAAATTATATTAAAAATTAATATATGTTAATAAAACTAAAAGCGTTGGGCGCGGGATTTGCAAATTTTAATTGTATAAATAGGACTATTATATGTTTTATGAATACATTTTCATACCATAGACTTGGCGGGTAGTTAGGCTAAACAGTTTGAAAAGTGACTCAAATGTACTAGTTAGATTATTTTATTTTATTTTTTTTTTTGATTCATGTATCGGTAAATTAAGGTTAGTTGATCCTCTGCAATGCAAATTGCAAGAGATTGTTAATTTGCGCGCCCAACGCTTTTAGTTTTAGTAACATATATTAATTTTTAATATAATTTTAAAGAAATTATACATAATTATTTTTCTCTTTTTAGTACATTTATAAAAGCGTTGTTTTTAAATTTTTTTTTTATATTATTTTATTTAACACTTTTTAGTTTTTGTAATAAAATATTAATACGTATGAGTTATATACATATACACGATACAATAAGACAATTTGTATTTTAAAAGAAGAGAAATTTTTGATTATAAATTTCACCCCCTCTTTTTTTTTGATAGGCCGAAATTAATTCACCTACAAAGATGAGACACATCAAATATTGCATTGTCACGGGAGTTACATATGTGCATAAAATTTCAAAGCTCTAGATTAACTAGAACTGGTCGTAATTTCGATCACTAACTTTGTCGGACCAAACAATGGAAATTGATTAATTGGCCGCCATTTTGAATTTTTTGAATTTTTAATAATTTTGAATAGCACATTTTGTAGTGTAAAGTCTATTTAACACCTCTGCCAATGCTCAAAACTCTAAATTAATTATAAATAGGAGAAATTTTGATTATAAAACTTTCCCCCCACTTTTTTGATCGGCCGCCATTTTGTAATTAATTTACCTACAAAGATTGGACATATCAAATATTGCATTGTCACGGGAGTTACATATGTGTATAAAATTTCAAAGCTCTAGATTAAGTAGAACTGGTCGTAATTTCAATCGCTAACTTTGTCGGACCGAACAATGAAAATGTGATTAATTGGCCGCTAATCTGAATTTAATTAATTTTTAATAATTTTAAATAGCACATTTTGTAGAGTAGAGTCTATTTAACACCTCTGCCAATGCTCGAAACTCTAAATTAATTATAAATAGGAGAAATTTTGATTATAAAACTTTCCCCCCACTTTTTTTGATCGGCCGCCATTTTGTAATTAATTCACCTACAAAGATGAGACATATCAAATATTGCATTGTCACGGGAGTTACATATGTGCATAAAATTTCAAAGCTCTAGGTTAAGTAGAACTAGTCGTAATTTCAATCGCTAACTTTGTCGGACCGAACAATGGAAATGTGATTAATTGGCCGCCATTTTGAATTTTTTGAATTTTTAATAATTTTAAATAGCACATTTTGTAGAGTAGAGTCTATTTAACACCTCTGCCAATGCTCGAAACTCTAACTTAATTATAAATAGGAGAAATTTTGATTATAAAATTTTACCCCCACTTTTTTTGATCGGCCGCCATTTGGAAATTAATTGACTTACAAAGATGAGACACATAAAATATTGCATTGTCACGGGAGTTACATAAGTGTTTAAAATTTCAAAGCTCTAGGTTAAGTAGAAGTGGTCGTAATTTCGATTTGCAAATTTGTCGGAAAAACAGGAAAGCAAGTTAATAAAAGCGTTGTAAAAAAAAAATAAATTCTTTATTTTTTAAATTGAATTTATTGATTAATAGTTGTGAGATTTAAACCTAATAATTAATAAAGAATCCATTTGAAAACATTCGCAAATGATAAATTGAGTATATTTTGAAAATCTATACTATTATATAAAAGACAATCTCTGTCTGTCTGTCTGTCTGTTTGTAACGCATAGACTCCGAAACTACTGGACCGATTTTCATGGAGTTTTTTTTAATGGGTAGGGAATTTTCCGGGGGTGGTTTTAGGCTATCATTATATCGAATTAGGGGTAGGGAACCCCCCCTTTTTGGGGGTTATCAATTACCCCATAGCAAAGCATTGGAAAACAGGATCTAACTCGCTTTATGAAAAATATATTTATCAAATCTTTAAAATGAAAAATAAAAACTCTTCCTCCCCCTAACAATTCGACATTTGAAAAGATTTTTCCGCTCTGCGCCCCCCCCCCACCCCCCCTAAAATTTTATTTTTTTTATTTTTCATTCGATTTTAATAAAATTTAAAATGTTGCTTTCTTAGGGTGTAAATAATTGAAAAATGGTATTTTAGACCCCAGAAAGTTCAATCACCCCCCTGACCCCCCCTAAAATTTATTTTTTATTCGATTTTAATAAAATTTAAAATGACGCTTTCTTAGGGTGTAAATAATTGAAAAATGGTATTTTAGACCCCAGAAAGTTCAATCACCCCCCTGACCCCCCTAAAATTTATTTTTTATTCGATTTTAATAAAATTTAAAATGACGCTTTCTTAGGGTGTAAATAATTGAAAAATGGTATTTTAGACCCCAGAAAGTTCAATCACCCCCCTGACCCCCCCCTAAAATTTATTTTTTATTCGATTTTAATAAAATTTAAAATGACTGCTTTCTTAGGGTGTAAATAATTGAAAAATGGTATTTTAGACCCCAGAAAGTTCAATCACCCCCCTGACCCCCCCCTGAAATTTATTTTTTATTCGATTTTAATAAAATTTAAAATGACGCTTTCTTAGGGTGTAAATAATTGAAAAATGGTATTTTAGACCCCAGAAAGTTCAATCACCCCCCTGACCCCCCCTAAAATTTATTTTTTATTCGATTTTAATAAAATTTAAAATGACGCTTTCTTAGGGTGTAAATAATTGAAAAATGGTATTTTAGACCCCAGAAAGTTCAATCACCCCCCTGACCCCCCCTAAAATTTATTTTTTATTCGATTTTAATAAAATTTAAAATGACGCTTTCTTAGGGTGTAAATAATTGAAAAATGGTATTTTAGACCCCAGAAAGTTCAATCACCCCCCTGACCCCCCCTAAAATTTATTTTTTATTCGATTTTAATAAAATTTAAAATGACGCTTTCTTAGGGTGTAAATAATTGAAAAATGGTATTTTAGACCCCAGAAAGTTCAATCACCCCCCTGACCCCCCCCTAAAATTTATTTTTTATTCGATTTTAATAAAATTTAAAATGACGCTTTCTTAGGGTGTAAATAATTGAAAAATGGTATTTTAGACCCCAGAAAGTTCAATCACCCCCCTGACCCCCCCTAAAATTTATTTTTTATTCGATTTTAATAAAATTTAAAATGACGCTTTCTTAGGGTGTAAATAATTGAAAAATGGTATTTTAGACCCCAGAAAGTTCAATCACCCCCCTGACCCCCCTGAAATTTATTTTTTATTCGATTTTAATAAAATTTAAAATGACTGCTTTCTTAGGGTGTAAATAATTGAAAAATGGTATTTTAGACCCCAGAAAGTTCAATCACCCCCCTGACCCCCCCTGAAATTTATTTTTTATTCGATTTTAATAAAATTTAAAATGACGCTTTCTTAGGGTGTAAATAATTGAAAAATGGTATTTTAGACCCCAGAAAGTTCAATCACCCCCCTGACCCCCCCTAAAATTTATTTTTTATTCGATTTTAATAAAATTTAAAATGACTGCTTTCTTAGGGTGTAAATAATTGAAAAATGGTATTTTAGACCCCAGAAAGTTCAATCACCCCCCTGACCCCCCCTAAAATTTATTTTTTATTCGATTTTAATAAAATTTAAAATGACGCTTTCTTAGGGTGTAAATAATTGAAAAATGGTATTTTAGACCCCAGAAAGTTCAATCACCCCCCTGACCCCCCCTAAAATTTATTTTTCATTCGATTTTAATAAAATTTAAAATGACGCTTTCTTAGGGTGTAAATAATTGAAAAATGGTATTTTAGACCCCAGAAAGTTCAATCACCCCCCTGACCCCCCCCTAAAATTTATTTTTTATTCGATTTTAATAAAATTTAAAATGACGCTTTCTTAGGGTGTAAATAATTGAAAAATGGTATTTTAGACCCCAGAAAGTTCAATCACCCCCCTGACCCCCCCTGAAATTTATTTTTTATTCGATTTTAATAAAATTTAAAATGTTGCTTTCTTAGGGTGTAAATAATTGAAAAATGGTATTTTAGACCCCAGAAAGTTCAATCACCCCCCTGACCCCCCCCCCTAAAATTTATTTTTCATTCGATTTTAATAAAATTTAAAATGACGCTTCCTTAGGGTGTAAATAATTGAAAAATATATTAATCAAATATTTAAAATAAAAAATAAAAACTCTTCCTCATAATTAATTAAAATACATTTATCTGGACAACTCTTAGTCATATCCCGAGACGCCGCCCGCCAGGGCCTAGCGGGGTAGGGTTGCCGAAGGCAACCCTACCGCAGCTAGTATAATATATAATATATAATAAATGTTAAATGATTAATTGAAGAATAATAAATGTGAGATTTAATTTCAATTTTCCCTTTAAAACCCATTTAAATCTGAAACTATTTGACGGATTTTGATGAGGCTTTTTTTTTTTTTTTTTTTTTTTTTTTTTTTTTTTTTTTGTAGATATGAATGCTAACAAACAATCCTTTATTTGTACTAGCCATTCCAATTTTTATTTCCTCCGCTCTAAATTTCTTTGATAAAAATTCAAATAAGTTTTCGACTTAGCAGGCAGACAGGCACAGTCACGTCTATTGACAGTTATTTCATTCGGTGTGCTCTTAATTTGTTTCTTTCTCTATTTATGAATGCGTTTCTCGTTGTGGCTGTCGTCCTTGACGCGTGACGCGTGACGCGTGACAGGCAGCCAAATAACTAGCAACGAACGACGCGAACCACAAAACATCTGCCAAAATTCCTTGCAAGAGAGCTCAGGTCGAGGGGTTTATCCATGAATAATTAATGCATTTGTTAACTCGGCAACTACTTGACGGATTTTTTTCAAGCTTTTTTGCCTTTTGGAGTATTTTGGGGGGAATTTGGCATGAATGGACCGCTTGGCCCGGGCTCAGCAGCCGGCGCCCTTCAGTTGCTATGGAAACCAACGCCCGAGCATCGATCCAAGGACCTTGGCCTTGGGGCACCTCCCGGGAACGTCCCGTCCAACTACAAAAATTTCCAATTTTTTTACCAACGAGTGGATAAATAAAATTATTTTCTTTAGGACCGAGGGGCCTGGCAACCGAGAAGACCGCAATCGTTGCGGTTAAGCCAAGCGAAGCGCGGCGAAAGTTCGGATTGGAGACCCCGAGCAATCAGCGTCTGTCTCGGTAGTCGAAAAGGAAGCAAATGACTGACTGGAAGGAATAAACCGGAGGATAAATAGCCAGGAAATTTGAATCCCAACGCTGACGTTTCGGTTGAGAAAAAGAAACGCCTTCGTGTTGGTTTAAACGCATTTGATTGATAAGAAGCTGCTGCGATGAGATAAAGGGACAATAACAAACAGGTGCACCTCAAATACATAAAGATATTACGAAACTCTCTACCAGAACCGAAACGTCAACTTTGCTTTAAAGTTTCTATCAAATTAAAGGCTGCTTTGTCTATGTACTGGATTAATTATTATTTTAATTTTAATTGCCTAAATCGATGTGCCCTGATGAAGAGTTCTCGAAACGTCGACGTTTTTTTTTTTATTTTTTATTTTTTTTTAATTCCGCACAGAATATTATTTGAGGAATTTGTACAATGTGGCTGCCTAACTTCTAGGCGCGATGATCGCATCTTAAATCTTCAAATTAAAGTACGTAATAAATGAATCCACGCACTTTGTAAATAAATCTTGAGGATTGTTATTTAATAAAAAGATAAGCGACGTTTCGATACTAGATTGACACCATCTTCGGGTTTGTTGTTTATTACCAATATTTCTCTTGAAAATGAAAGTTGCACAATAGGGTATTAATTAATTTGTAATGGCAAAGATCGATCTCGGGCATGGGAACAAATTTTGGCGATTAATTAATTGAGACGGAGATGAAAACAAATGTAAACAAATGAAAATTTTTTCTGAAGATGGTGCCAATCTATGATCGAAACGGCCATTAAATAAAATGGGTTGAAACAATTCTCTTGTTTAAATATTAGCTCTTCAACTTCATTGAGAGGCAAGATGGGAGAAATTAAAGATGCACGAAAAAAAATCTGGTGTACAAGTTTCAGAGATAAGAAGATCACTGACACCCGATTTGGGTACAAAAAAAGGCAAAGAAATTGGAACAATCACGTGCCTGTGCCTGTGTATGCGCCAATCGCGTTCAGGTGTTAATTATTAGTATTGTACAGAAGTGTCCTTGTTAGTATTATAGGCAGGCCAGTCAATAAAGACAAAAAAAAGGCCTTAAATCGCAAAACGTAAAGTATTTCTGCATTTTTGGTATGTTATTTGGGGAGTGTGAAAGCACATTTTGAAAGCAAAAAATCTGGTGTGACTGGCGCACAGCACACAACTTTCTCTTACCCTTCGGTAAGAGAAAGTTGTGCACTGTGCTGGTCACACCAGATTTTTTGTGTCGAGATATATTTAGTTTCCGATAGCACCTTAGTTTCAAACTTGCATTTTAAATGTTGATTGCTTGAAATAAACTATGGTTATTTTTCAAAATTTTAATCTCATATTTGGACATTTTATACACAATATAGAATCGTAAATAAATACAAAATTTCATAAGAATTGGGAAAAAAAATTTTAAATGCGTAAAAAGTTCCAAAGGGGACCCCCTTTTGAATCGAAATTAACATACAAATCCCTATAGGAAATTAACATTGTTCCTATGCGAAGATAAGGTAGAAAAATTTAAAACGCGTAGAAAGAGAGAAGATAGTTTTGTGAGAGAGAGAGATATGTTTTCTCCGAAAAAAAAATGGGCGTTTAAATAATAATTGATTTTTAATCTAATAAAAAGAAAAAGATTTAAATTCGGTTACCATGGCAACCATTTATTTCTCCTATCTTTCCTATGAAGCACAAGAGTAAAGTGTGCTTCAAACAATTTTGAGGGCAAAACGAGAATATACATTTGAAAGAGCATCTAAAAAATAATTGATTTTTGAATTTTAATCAAAATCGTTAGAGCGAATTTTGAGAAAATCGAAAAAAACTGAAAAAGTACATCAGTAAAGTACTAGTACTTTTTGGCCGATTTTGATTAAAAGCTTATTTTGTCGGTCCCGGGGGGTGTTTAACTTAAATATAAAATTTCAGCCTCATAGCTCAATTCCTTCATGCTTAAAATTGAACACACACAGACACACACACACACACCCACCCACAGACAGACACACACACACACAGACAGACCATGTCGCGAAAACCACTTTTTTGGATTCAGGGGACCTCAAAACGTGAAGATCCATCAAAATCTCGACATCGAATTTTTGACATGAAACCAATACTTTCTCTCTATATATATATTACATATATACATAGGTAAGAGAAAGTAAAAAAAGTTATGAGAAAAACTTCAAAATTTCCAGTTTTTGCAGTTCAATTCAAAAACTATGTGCTTTTTGACATTAACTGCTTATATCATTTTGAAAGTAGATTAAATTTGAAACAATTCAAGCCAACTTACAGCTCTGTATCTCTAATAGTTTTTGAGATATGATGATTGAAATATGAGCATGCTTTTCACAAATGTTACAATTTTCAGTTTTGCAAATATTTAAAGCCGAATATCGGCTTAACCGCTCAAGATTAGAGAAAAGTTGTGAGAAATTGAGTTTTAGCACATTTAATTACCTTTCATTTAAGCGCAGTACGGGGTCAGTAACCCTAATAGTTCTCTTGTAATCGTATCAGGAAACCTGAAAATTGTAACATTTCTAAAAAGCATGTAAATTTTTCAATCATCATATCTCAAAAACTATTAGAGATACGGAGCTGTGGCTTGGCTTGAATTGTTTCAAATTTATTATACTTTAAAAATGATAATAACAACTAATGCCAAAAAGCTCATAGTTTTTTAATTAAACTGCAAAAACTGAAAAATGTCCGAAAATTTTGAAGTTTTTCTCGTATTATGCAACTTTTTTTTTGGCTTGCAAAATGTGGATTCACACTCCCCAAATAACATACCAAAAACGCAGAAATACTTCGCATTTTGCGAATTTAATGTCGATATTGACTGGACTATGTATATAATTTAAAAATTAAAAACTCTAGGTTATAAATTAAACATTGAAATTTATGACCTAGTATTTCTTTTTTAATTTTTAATTTTCACAAATAATAATTTTCCAACAATTTTTAGTTTTTTTTTTTTTAAACGGTCATTTGTAAATTTCAAGTGAGATTTAAGGCTTACTTTAAGAATTTTAGAAGCTATTAATTAATTTCAAGCAAAAAAAATATAAATATGATTAATTATATAAAAATAATTGTGAGATTTAATTTTAATTCTTTTTTTTTTTTTTCCTTTATAAAGCATTTACTCCCAAACTACTTGACGGATTTTTATGGGCCTTTTTGGTGGTTGGTTTAATTTTTAAAAAAACTCATTTAGAAATAAAAAAAGATCTTGCAAATTGAATAAAATTTAAGAAAACTCTCGGCTAGTGCCGTATTTTAAAAAATCAATATTATTCTTCCCTATTGTGTACCTTTTCTAAATATGCTAATGAAGGGGGCGGAGGGGGGGGGGGCATGTTCTTTATCATAGATGCGTGTGCATGTAACTTGCACACTCTCCAAATAACATACCAAAAATGCAGAAATACTTCACGTATAAATGTCGATATGTTGACTGGCCTATTAATAGTATTGATATTTATTTATTTTATATGAAACATTTTTGTGATTCATAAAGAAATCCCTCCTTGTTCTCTGGGTGGATGGATTAATCATCGTCCCCTGGGGAATGTTCAAAATTCCTCTCTCTCTCTCTCGTTAGGTCGCCGCCCCCTTTATTTGAACGGTGGCCAAATATGAATGAGTCACTAGCCACTAGACAGACAGACAGACAGACAGGGGAGAGACATCGAAGAAATTAAAAGGAGAGAAGAAAGAAAGGCAAAAACTCATCAACACAATTAGATCAATCAATTAACGCCTTATACTTAATTTTTACGGCCTTTGTCTCCTACCACCCCTCCCTCCCTTCCCTCCCTCTCAATCACGACTTAGGCTCGGGCCCGCCTGCGCCGGACCCTCGCTTAATTATAAGAGTAAAGTATGCTTCAAACAATTTTGACATCAAAATGAGAATATATATTTTAAAGAGCATCTAAAAAATAATATATAGACTATATATAATAGCGGAGTGTCCGTCTCCGTTTTCACGCTCTGTTTGACCAACTTCGCGTTGGAATTTTGAAACGAAATTTTGCAGTCTTATAGAGGACGTTATGGAGAGTCCCAGAAAAATACTCGGGTCCCGAAATTCCTATAACTTTTTGAGTTATTAATTCCTAAAGTTACGATTTCTCCCAGGAAATATATAGAGAAATATTTAAGTATTCTTTGCATTTGTGTATTCTATGAAGGTAAACAAATCCTCAAGCAGGCACTGGACTAGAATTTTTAGTAATAATAATTTTCTTGCCCTCGGACTTGGAGTAGTTGGTAGCGTGTCTACCTTCAATACCGAACGTCGCGGGTTCGACCCCAGGCAGTCCGATGATTTTATTTAAGCCATTTGGATACCAAATGACTTAAATAAAAATCCTGCATCCCCTCGCTTAAATAAAAATGTCTGGATATATTAATAAATTATGAATATCGTTTAAAGTTTTAAATGGCCTAAGTTGCCGAAAAGGCTATGAGTATGTGTGTGTGGGTGTGTGTATGTGAGTGTGAATGAGAAAAAAAGTGTGACTGTTTTTGCAAAAAAAAAAAAAAAAAAAAGGCGGAGCAGAGGGCCTGGCACGGAGAAGAGCAACAGTCACCACAATCGTTAGGGTTAAGTGATCCCGAGCGCGGCGAAAGATCGGGATTGGTGGCCCCGAGCAATCAGCGTGTGGAACGACCCCCGGCTCAGCTATCGGTACTTGTATTTAAAAAATTATACGAATAAAGAAATAACCCCTAAAAAAAAGGCGAGGGTCCGCCGCAGTTGGCGGGCGGGATCCAGGGGGGCGGTGCGGCTAGTTGATTTATAAATTTTAAACAAAATCGTTGGAGCGAATTTTGAGAAAATCAAAAAAAAAAAAAAAAAAAAAACTGAAAAAAAGTACATCAGTAAAGTACTAGTATTCTTTGGCTGAAAAGTTTCGTGCCACGTCCCAGGGGGGTCACCTGACTTGGTTATAAAATTCCAACCTGCTAGCTCTTTTTGTTCTTGTTTTATTTTGAAGATACACGCAGAAAACTTTTAGGACTCAGGGGACCTCAAAACGTGTATTTCCATCAAGATCTCGACAGTGAAATGAATCCACTACTTCTTCTCTCTATATATACTCTATATAGAGGTAAGAGAAAGTAAAAATAAAATAGAAATAAATATACACTCACCCAAGAGGGCATGACGTTAACGTCACTCGGATTA
The DNA here is from genome assembly GCA_023213315.1 of Euborellia annulipes. NCBI lineage: Eukaryota > Metazoa > Arthropoda > Insecta > Dermaptera > Anisolabididae > Euborellia > Euborellia annulipes. The sequence goes on along the minus strand of JAKCPI010003668.1, from coordinate 24,686 downwards.
GGTCGTGATAACTAATTTTGCCATTTGTTTTTAGTTTCATTTTTAGCTTGGAATTTTCATTTGATTCTCTCGCTATAATTTTATCTTTAATCTTTACAAAAAAAAAAAAAAACAAACTTGAATTTGAATGAATAATTCATAAACATGGAAATAAATATCCTCTATTCATATCTGTCCTGTTTTTTTTTTTTTTTTTAATAAATAAAATAAATTCAAATCTAATACGTATTCACATCATATCAAAGTGATTTTTTATTTTTCCCTTTCTGGAATTATAGGGGAGGAAAATAATTGGAGAATTTTCACTTTCTCTTAACTATAAATGTATAAATATATAGAAGGTATTGCGATCATGTCAAAAATTAGCCTCGTTACCCCTCTGACACGTGACAAGAAGCTTTTGAATAAAATCGGCCAAAGAGTACTAATAGTAGCGTCATTTGGGTGGGGCATTTGCCCCTCCCTCCCCCCCCCCCCCAAGGGCTCTGATTTTTATAAAATTTTATATTATTATAAATAAAATCTTTCAAAATATATCTACTAGTATATAAAATGTTTAAAATTAAACAATTAATTAAATAAAATATCTTTTAACCTAATTTGAGTACCTATTTGTAATCAGGGGGGGGTCAAACTCGGTTTGTTTACATTTTTCCCATTCCAAGAGAGTGACGTCAAGGAGCTCCTCGTTTTTGTAAAAGATCTTTCGGAACAAACCATTTATAAATATTTATATACGGCATATTATTAATAAAGCAGTATAAATACCAGGGTCTAAATTAGTTTAGTCAGAAACTATATAATTTGCAAATAAAACAAAATGAATGTGAACTAGGTTATGTGCAATCAACATGGCTGCCAAATAGAAAAATACAAGCAAGGAAGAGCTTTATGACGTGGACCAATCAAAAACTGTGACCGCAAAATTGTTTGTTTTCTAGTTTCTGGCCAACCTGTGTATTTTAAAGACCTTGTTTGTAAGTAAATTTTAAGGAAAAAAAAAAATGTTTGCCCCTTCTCCATCCCCCAAGAAAAAGTTGAAATGATGCCACTCTTTACCCATAGAAAAAGATAGGAGAAATGGTTGCCATGGTAACAAAATATAAATATTTTCCCCCGTTTATTTGAATACAAATATATTGGCGGAAAATAAATATATGTCGACATCAGTGGCGTAGCTAGCTTAACTCGTGCTGTGGTCTAGTGGTTAGGGCACTCTGAGTACAAATCGGAGGATCCGTGGTTCGACTCCCGGCGGCACAACTTTATTTTTGCTGGTGTATGAATTAATAAAGATTTAGCCGAAATCAAAAATTTTTTCTCTCTGCGGAAAATGTTTTGTCCTGCCGTTAAAATTATTTTACCTTTTTTTTTTTATGGAGGTTAAATTTTGCGGAATTTTTTCCCCTTCCAGCAGAAAATTTTTTTTTTTTTTTTTTTTCCATCAAGCGGAAAATTTTTTTCCCGGACATTAAATTATTTTTTGATAAAATAGCAGTCCAAATTAATGTAATTAAATAAAAGCAACTTGTGTTTTCTTTCTTGGACAATAAGTGACAGGTAGTATGTCGTTTTATTTTTTTTTCTGGTGTACTTATTAAAAATCAATAAATTTTCAATAATATTATTTTTCTTAACGATGGTGTGGTCTGGTAATATTAATATATTTTAATTATAATAGGTTTTACTCAGACTACAAAAATTCTAGGTGGTCTTGAATATTTAATTTCTAAATTATTAGAATGAATTAAGTCAAAAGTGCTGAGGCGATAAATTTATTCGACCTTTCGGCATACAGCCATCTTCAGAGCACTAAAAAATAACAAGATATATATACACATATATACAATAATTATAAAAGAATTCTAAAAAATACCTTTGAATAATTTACACCAAAATCAAAAACAGAGGAGATAAAATTGAAAAATTTAAAAAATGAATATTTAATAAAAACTTGAATCAATTCCAAATAAATAAAAAGCATAAATAAAAATGAAAATAAAAAATAAAAAATGAAAAATAATAATATTATCAAAAAAATGTTTTCAAAAAACGGGAGACTATTAACTCATATATATAAATATATATATATCTTCATACAAGTTTTTTAGCAACTCTTTACATGTTATTTATTTGGAATTGACTCAAGTTTTTATTAGATATTCATTTTTTAAATTTTTCAATTTTATCTCCTCTGTTTTTGATTTTGGTGTAAATTATTCAAAGGTATTTTTTAGAATTCTTTTTATAATTATTGTATAAATGTGTATATATATCACGTTATTTTTTAGTGCTCTGAAGATGGCTGTATGCCGAAAGGTCGAATAAATTTATCGCCTCAGCACTTTTGACTTAATTCATTCTAATAATTTAGAAATTAAATATTCAAGACCACCTAGAATTTTTGTAGTCTGAGTAAAACCTCTTATAATTAAAATATATTAATATTATTTTTGGTTTACAGGTGCGCTATCATGTTTCGGCCACCATGAGAGCCATCATCATCAGAACCAAAAATTCATCCACATAACAAAAGGTCTTGAGGTGTAATTTATATGTTTTAACAATTATTTCTATATTTTTTTATGATTAATAAACTTAATTTCTGCAAGTCACGTGTGTTCCTGTAAACCAAAAATACGCCACTGGCCTAAAAATGTCGAAATTTATTTATTAACGTCAAATTTCTAAAATTCTAAATTTTTTTAAATTAAATCCAATTAAATTTTTGATTGTTATTGGTGGGTGGGGGGATGAGAAGTTGTTTGGTACAAATTTTTATTTTTATTATTGTTTTTTATTATGATATTATGTTTTTTTTTTTTTTTTTGTAATATGGAATAATATAAAACCGCTTCTTTTTTTATTCCGACCTTTTTTTTCCAAGAAATCTTTCCATTTGAGTTTTTCTCTGTCTATTTTATTGGAAATTCGAATAAAAACAAAATTTTGAATTAATATCCAACAAAACATATCGAGATTATGTTGATTTGTCCCTTAAATTAAAAATCGACATATCTTTCTTTATATTCGTATATTATCTTGGTGTGACACACAAGAGTGCTGTGCGACCAGTCACACCAGTTGAAGAGTCAATTATCTGTTCTGTTGTTAATCAGTGGGATGCAGAGAAAGGCCCTTAGTGGCGGTCCGGAAATAGGGACTCACTCAAGGGTCTGCTTCCTTTGATAAGCGAAAAAAAAAAGATAATAAAAAAAAAAAAACATCAGAAAGAACTTAAAAAAAAAAGAACTAATAAGTTGATTAGCAAAGAATCTTTCTTTATACTAACCACGCCCCCTTCCCTCACAAACACACAGCAGCAAACAAAAATAAAAAACTTTATTTAAACCAATGTCCTGAAGAATGTGGTCGATTGGCGACCGAAACGTCGGAAAATCAAAAATCGACATTTTCGTTATTTTAATTAAATATAAATATAAGAGAGGCATTTCCTAGCAGAAGGCTCTTTCTTAAAATAGTCGAGCTTCTTACTCAAGAGGGTGGGATGCTGGATCGCCCCGCCCCCTTTTTTTTCTCCTTATCGCTTTCTCTATTTTAAACAATTTTATCTGACGATTAAACAAAAAAGTTAATTTGTAGTATTACAAAATCTCGAAAAACCGTTAATAGCCGATTCAGAAGATGGTTACTCTAGGCGGCAAGAGATGGCGTTAGTTCTGCCCATAGGGAAATAAGCATAAGCGTAATTACCCTCCCCCCCCCCCCCGAGATTTGAAAAAATACCTTTTTTTTCGCCAAAAAATATATTTTTAAGGTAAAATTTGAAAAATCAACCACTTAAAAAGTAGATTTGTATTTCTATTCTCACGAAAATACCAGGTTCCGCGACAGAGTGAAATTTCCCGCGGCGAACGGCACATGTAAAATTTTTTTTGGTTCCGCAGAAAAAAAAGGTAAAATATTTTAACGGGCGGGAAAAATTTCTGGTTCCGCGAAATGCACAAAAAAAATTTTTGGTTCCGCGAACGGCACATGAAGAAATGGTTTGGTTACGCGAAATCAAAATTTTGGTTCGGCGAAAAACAAAATTTAGAAACATTTTTGAGAACAGCCCCCCCCGAAAAAAATATCTATATACGCCCCTAGTACTGTGCGACGAGTCACACCAGATTACCCCCCCCCCCCCGAGAAACACCTCTGGATCCGCCCTTGAACTGAAGCAACCGAGCAACCCCTAGAACTAATGACAAATAATTTTCCCTGTATTTTGTAATAAAGAACGCGTTGTTTTATTAAAGAGAACGTTAAAAAAAAATAAACTCTCCGAGCCGTTTATTCAACCCTTTTTGAAAAAAAAACAATAATAATAAAAAAAGAGCTTGATCATTTTCTTTTGGCAAAATCGATTGAATCAATTTTTATTAAAATGTGCGACGAATTTGGCCAAAAAAAAAAAAAATTATTATTTCTCTCTCTCTCTCTCTCTGGTCCAGTGATTTCTGAGTGGCTGAAAGTGTGAACTTGGCCATGTCATTTATTCACGTGCTAGTTAATCTCTTTTTCAAGAGAGAGAGATGTGTGGCCCTCAGAGAGTGCAATCATTTCTGAAATTCATTTTACCGGAACGATAAAAATTTCTAAATTTAATAATAAAACGCAAAAGAAATAAAAAATCATTCTTTAATTATATTTTCGTTAATTTAATGACTTTTTCTTTTTTATGTCATTTGCTAAAAATCAAACAAATTAGGAAACCCAAAGATCTGCTCCAAGAAAAAACGAACTCCGGGTTGCAAGAACGTATTTAACGGTTCGTTAAACGCTATTGGTGGTTTAAACCTTCCGCAAAATAATTTTGGGTTGCAAGAAGAACGTATTTAAAGGTGATTGGTTCGTAAAAGCTGTATTTAATCTAAAGGTTGAAATTCGGAGCTTTAAACTATAAAGTATCCACTAACCTGATTTGTTTCATTGAAATAAAAAAGAATTTAGTGACTATATTATCAAGCGAGAGAGGTAAGATAGAAATACATTAATTTAATTGAGTTTTCTTTAGTTTCTGAAACGTATTAAGCGATATTATTAATTATTATAGATATTCATCTAACGAACAGAAAAAGTGAGGTTATAGTATATTCCCAGTTTGTTTATAATTTAACATTGGACAATCAGAGCTACCAACGTATTTATTATTTTTATTTTACGATATTTAAACATTTTTTGTTTTTGTAACCTAATATTAACAATTAAAATTTAAACAATACAAATATAATTACTATTTTTATTTATTATACAATTTGACAATGCGCCCTAGCGGTCAAATGGCCAACTAGATAGAAAGCTGTCATATTCGATGGCCCAATCGTTTTGCATCTATCTATATATCTTAACAGTAGGGAATAGTTAACGGTTTTAAAGCCCAATGCGAATTAATTCCGCCCCAGTAATAAGAAATTTTAGAATGACATTAAAATGTTTCTATACTATTTGCTAAATATTGGATATAAATTTTAACTCAAACGGAATGCACTTGATTTTTTAGTAAAAATATTAAAAAAAAAAAACATTAATATCTTTTAGGGGATGGGGCATTAACCCCCCGCCCTGGTTAATGCCTTCATATCTCCCCCCCCCCCTTGCGAGCCTTCACCGCGAAATTACTCTCAAAATAATTTGAATATATTTATAAATAACTAGACGCAAAGCCCGCCTTCGGCGGGGCTTTCCGTCTAGCGGGGCTGCGCCCCCTGGACCCCCCTTGCTCGCCTACTTATATACATACTGGTACATACATTTTCCCTTTTCATTTTTATAATATATAGATTATTTTAACGGTTAATTATTCATGAACTTAAGATTTTTTGTGAATCATATCCTTTCCGGGACTCTCCCGGTACACAGACAAAAAATTTACGCCGATATTTTAGAATTCAAAATGTGAATAAATAAAAAAAAATCGTAAACATGGGTAAATATTTATATTTTGTTACCATGGCAACCATTTCTCCTAATTTTTATTTTTTTCTTATTTTAACGGTTAATTACTCATTAACTTATTGTTATTTGTGAAACAAAACCTGTCCGGGATTCTCACAAACATACACAGAAAATTTCATCATAATTGGTTCAGTCGTTTAGGAGGAGTTCAGTCACATACACACCTACAGAAGAATTTTATATATAAAGATAATAAGGATTGCGAATAGCAGCCAGGAAAAAATTAAGTCAGACAAAAAATTAGATCAATTTTTATCAGATTTATTTGATCATCGACGTTTCGGACGCCAGTCGCGCCCTTCCTCAGGACCTATGATCGATACATGTATAATTACTATAAATTAACAACAAAGACAAGCGTTTTCCTTCTCCTTCATTTTCCCTCTATAATTACAATCAATCGTCAATCAAATACAGATGGAGGTATTTTTAGCGAAAATAATTATAAATAATTATTTTAATTTTCAACCTTAATTCCCCCTGTGTTAAGGAAATTTGATTAACAAAAATATAGGCCATATAGAAAAAAAAAAATCTGGTGTGACTGACTTACCTTCGGTAATCGAAAGTTGTGTTCTGTGCTTGTCACACCAGATTTTTTGTGTCGACATGTATTTAGTTTCCGACAGTACGAAACATATGAATTCAGATGTAAAATTTATAAGTATGGCAAAATATTTATATTTTGATACCATGGCAACCATTTCTCCTATCTTCCCTATGAAATACAAGAGTAAAGTGGTCTTCAGAAGATTTCAATCACAAAATAAGAATATACATTTTAAAGAGAATCTAAAAAAATAATTGATTTTTGAATTTTAAAAAAAATCGTTGGAGCAAATTTTGAAAAAATCGAAAAAAACTGAAAAAGTGCATCAGTAAAGTACTAGTACTCTTTGGCCGATTTTGATTAAAAGCTTCGTGTCACGTCCCATGGGGGGTGCCTAACTTAAATATAAAATTTCAACCTCCTAGCTCTTTCCGTTCTTGAGATATTTTGTTCACAGACACACAGACAGACAGACACACACAGACAGACCATGTCGCGAAAACCACTTTTTTGGATTCAGGGGACCTCAAAACGTAAAGATCCATCAAAATCTCGACATCGAATTTTTGACATGAATCCAATACTTTCTCTCTCTATATATATTAACATATATATAGAGGTAAGAGAAAGTAATATAATGCCCTCAGGCTTGGTGTAGTTGGTAGAGTGCCTTCGAACGTCGAGGGTTCGGACCCCAGGCAGTCCGAAATGGATACCAAATGGCTTAAAGTGAAATGCCTGGACCCCCAATATGTCGATTATTAATTAATAACGGTTATCGTATAAAGGCCTGAGTTGCCAAAAAGACTGTGTGAATGAGAAAAAAGTGTGAGTGTTTAAAAAAAAAAAAAGATAAAAAATAAAAAACTAATTTTTTTTCAATGACACCTACACTCCCCCCCCCCCAAATCTAGTTCATTAATTATAAAAAAGAAATCTTTAATGGAAAAATATGATGCCTTTGATAATATGCAAAACGTTAGGCTTTTCGTATTGTTCTAATCTACAACAACGAACAAACAAATTGCAGCAAAAGTCAAGGCAACTAACTATTGCTTATGCAAACCAGACAAGAAACGCCGACATAGGAGGATACACTGATATCTCAAAAGCATTTGATACAGTGAATCATGGCATACTAACATTAAAACTTGATCGATATGGTCTTTCCGGAAGTCTGGTAAAATTATTTACTAGTTATCTTACAGATAGAAAGCAGTATGTCTGCTATAAAAATGCTCAATCGAGGGAGTATCTCGTTAGGTCTGGTGTGCCCCAGGGCTCGAACTTGGGACCATTATTGTTCCTTATCTACATCAATGACATTGGACATGTGATAAAGAATGATTTCCTTATGTATGCCGATGATCTGAAAATTTTTAGAGAAATCGGAGATAGTGAGGATCATGTAAAATTGCAACAGGATATTAATGATTTAAATGAATGGTGTAATATTAATGGTTTAAATTTGAATTCCCAAAAATGTCACTCAATAACCTTTACAAGAAAGAAGTCTACCTCTATTTGCCAATATAACTTAAGTAACGAGCCACTAAAGATAAGTAAGATCGTTGAGGATCTTGGTGTGTTATTAGATGAGGGGCTAACTTTCTCTCCACATATAGCTAGTATTGTGAATAAAGCTTATAAAATGCTAGGATTTATAATTAGAAACTCTAAACATTTCAAGGATTTAAAAACCATAAAGTCATTATACATGTCACTTGTAAGATCTCGTCTCGAATACGCTTCTGTTGTCTGGGACCCGGTTACTAGGGTGCAAATGGAGAGCGTGGAATCGGTGCAGAAGAAATTTTTAAGATATCTTTTTTACAAAAGTACCGGCTTCTACGCTTCCCATGTCCCTTATCCTGAGCTCTTGGGGCTTTTCGAGGTGAGATCCCTGGAGAGTAGGAGGAGGCAACATGGCCTAAAACTTATATACAACATTGTTAATTATGGATTGGACTGTCCAAAGTTGCTTGAGAGAATTGGACTTTCTGTGCAGACCTTTGATAGGAGACACAAATATTTGCTCCATCAGGGGTTTGCGCGGACTCAATATAGGGAAAGATCTCCCATCTTCAGAAATGTAGCCGAGGCCAATCGGAGGGAAATTGATGTGGTTGGAATTGGAAAAAACGATTTTATAAGGCTACTGGTTTCCCTATGATTGGTCCTCTAATGTATTTTATTTGTTTTGTACGAGTATTTTATGTTTTGTATTTTATAAACTCCTCTCAGAATTTTATTGAATTTTGTCTTTCTAATTTCAATGTTAATTGTTCTTCTCAAATGTTAAATGGGATAACTCCTGTAATTTGAGTATATAAATAAATAAATAAATAAATAATGATGAGGGGGATGAGAAATCAGTGCATGTTCAACACTAAGCTTGGTCGTTTTGCCACCTTTTTTCAGACCCGGCAAATGTGACCCACCCATATGGACATTACAGATATAATTTTTTTTTTTTCATATCGGACAATATCTTTTGTGAGAAATTTTATCTCAAAGTTACGAAATTTCGACTGAAAATCCCAAAATTGTCATTAAGTTTAATTGGGTTATAAAGCAATCATATTTTTGGGTTCAGGGGACCTCAAAACGTGTATATCCATCAAAATCTCGACATTGAATTTTTAACATGAATTCAAAACTTTCTATTAACACAGTGGTTTCCAAACTTTATGTTACCACGCCTCCCTTGAAAATATTTAATCTTATGACGCCCCCCCCCCCCCCCCGCATTTTATAAAATAATACAAAAACAAAAATTTTTAATGCTAAAAAATATAAATTATTTATATTAAAAACTAGCAATCATTTGGAAAATTGGTCCTGGGAGTCAATATTTGCGCCTCCCCTTAGACTAGTCCGCGCCTCACAGTTTGGAAATCGCTGGTACAAGGATATTTTATGCCAGGTGGAATTTGTATCAGGAATGAAAGTTAGAAAAAACGAAGCCAGAATTTTTGCCGTGACAACGTCTTACAAATCATGTGTCTATAGAGGCAGGTTAGAGGGGCATGCACGAAAAAAGTTTATCGGCTTTAATAACTCTTCTGTCTTAAGAGATATAATTATGGGAAATATACGGTTAGAAAGAATGAGTTTCCAGCTAAAGATTTCACCATTTATTTTTTTCCTACCATTTTATTTTACCGCGCTGCGGTAAATTCTAATTTGAAAGTTTAAACCCCTGTAGATTCCGAACGGCTAATCAGATCAGACTAAATGGGATGTCATTTGGTGCAGAAAGAAAACCTCTAATAGAATAAATAAAAAAATCCCGAGTAATTAACTCCAAAATTAGTTTTTTTCTCGAAAAACCTCATTTTTTAAGCATATGTCGCCCTTAATGGATAAAAAAAAGCCACACCTGTCATATATTGTTTCAATGAAAATGTTTGAACATGTTTATTTATGAAAACAAACTACTAGTAAAAAAAAAAAACAAAAACAATACTTTCTCTCTTTATATTTCAATATAGGTAAGAGAAAAAAATTTTTTTTGAAGTCAAGCAAAAGACGTTGTCACGTTAAAAAGCCACCGGCTGTGTAGAAGGCACAGCTAACACCTAATTTTTCTTTAAAAATATATTTTAACAGCTGACGTTTCGGCCTTGGTCAAAGCCATCCTCGGATGACCACTAACAGCTCCGAGGATGGCTTTGACCAAAGCCGAAACGTCAGCTGTTAAAATATATTTTTAAAGAAAAAATTTTGGTTGCGTTTTCTTCTAACTTTCATTCCTGAAGAAAAATATTTTTCTCAAATCTTATTTTCACGCCCTAGGGGGGTGCCTAAATTAAATATAAAATTTCAACCTCCGAGCTCAATTCCTTCATGCTTTAAATTGAACCCAAACAGACACACAAACAGAACATGTCGCAAAAACCATTTTTTTTTTTTTTTTTTATTCAGGGGACATCAAAACGTATATATCTATCAAAGTCTCGACATCGAATTTTTGACATGAATCCAATACTTTCTCTATATATATAAATACATACATATATACATAGGTAAAAGAAAGTAAAAAAAAAAGATAAAAAATAAAAAAATATTTTTTTTTAAATGACACCTACACTCCCCTCCCCTTATATTCACCCTCTACCCTTAGTGAAATACAAAATATTTAATTTCATATTCAAAAGAATCGTTTTTCGCAGTGAAATTATTTGTTTCTATCATTTGTTTTTTTCAACGATAAAATGCATATTAATTACCTTTAATAAGACGCTCAAGAGGGTGTGCTGGCTGACGGTGAAGTCAGGGTGGGTTGCACTATATTAATTATTCACTTTGATTCACTTTAAACACAAAAAAAAGAGCAGCGCCTGCATCCCGGCAACGCTCTAGACTCGACTGATCGAGAGATTCGACTCTCTTATCTCTTTGTATAGGAATAAATAGATGGACATAGCAATTCCCTTTTTATTAAAAGCAAAAAAAAATTCCTTTTGCTCTAATCTAACTATATTTAGAGATGGAAAATAATGTCAACAAGTGATTTGGAATATTCCAAGGCCTGTCTTAAATAATCAACCCTTCATCCCCCTATCAACGCTATTTTATGAATCTCTTCTATTTATTTGGCTTCGATTTAGATAAAATAAATTTAAAAAAACATTTTTTTCCAATTTTTAACCCCGAATCCAATCCAAATAAATAAAATAATTAACAATGCTATCGTCCTCGGCGAGAATCGCGTCTAGTAAAACCCTGGGAAAACTTCCCCTGAATCCGCCCTTGGGTTTTACACAGATAGGCCAGTCAATATCGACATTTATTTAAATCGCAAAACGTAAAGTATTCTTGCATTTTTGGTATGTTATTTAGACCCCTTGGGGAGTGCGAAACCAACCACATTTTGCAATCAAAAAAAAAGTTGTGCTTCCCGCGTAGTACGAGAAAAACTGCGTAAATTTCGCACTTTTTTCAGTTTTTGCAGTTTAATTCAAAAACTATGGGCTTTTTGACATTAACTGCTTATATCATTTTGAAAGTATAATAAATTTGAAACAATTCAAGCCAAGCTTCAGCTCTGTATCTCTAATAGTTTTTGAGATATGATGATTGAAATATGAACATGGTTTTCACAAATGTTACAATTTTCAATTTTATTTATGTTTAAAGCCGAATATCGACATAACGGCTCATGCTAAGAGAAAAGTTGTGATAAATTGAGTTTTAGCACATTTAATTACCTTTCATTTAAGCGCACTACGGGATTATTAACTCTTATAGTTCTCCTGTAAACTTAAAAAACAAAAATTCCAATAATACAAGTTTTAAATAACCCTACATGAAATTGCATCATATCTTAAAAACTATTAAACTTACAAAGCTGTGGTTTGGCTTCAATTGTTTGAAATTTAATGCACTTTAAAAATGATAATAACAACTAATGTCAAAAGCCCATATTTTTTGAATTAAACTGCAAAAACTGAAAAATGTCCGAAAATTTTGAAGTTTTTCTCGTATTACGCGGGAAGCACAACTTTTTTTTGATTGCAAAATGTGGTTTCACACTCTCCTAAGGGGTCCAAATAACATACCAAAAATGCAGCGTTACTTCGCGTTTGCGAATTTAATGTGAAATTTGACTGGACCATTACTGCAATTTTTGTTTTTTTACGATTACAAGAAAACTACAAGGGTTACTGACCCCGTACTGCACTTAAATGAAAGGTAATTAAATGTGCTAAAACTCAATTTATCACAACTTTTCTCTAATCTTGAGCGGTTAAGCCGATATTCGGCTTTAAACATAAGCAAAACTGAAAATTGTAGCATTTGTGAAAATCTTGTACATTTTTCAATCATCATATCTCAAAAACTATTAGAGATACGGAGCTGCAAGTTGGCTTGAATTGTTTGAAATTTAATGCACTTTAAAAATGCTATAAGCAACTAATGTCAAAAGCCCATAGTTTTTGAATTAAACTGAAAAAACTGAAAAAAGTGCGAAAATTACGCAGTTTTTTCTCGTACTACGCGGGAAGCACAACTTTTTTTTGATTGCAAAATGTGGTTTCGCACTCCCCAAGGGGTCTAAATAACATACCAAAAATGCAAGAATACTTTACGTTTTGCGATTTAAATGTTGATATTGACTGGCCTAAATAGACAGAACTTACAAAGGTGTTCAAAAATATTTTTATATTCCAAATATTATATTATAGGCCTACTCATAATGCAACTGAAGCAATGTCAAAATTTTTTTAACACCTTTGTAAGTAGAGCGCTATCTAAATGGCCTTTCTGTCTATGGTGGGAATTAAAAAAAAAAAATTCTGATAATATTTATTGATTGTATTATAAGACGTTTAGTCCTCGAAACGTCACACATCTTCAGGACTTTGTGCTTTCCTCCACATTGTCTTTGATTATTTTTTTTTTTTACAGTAAATTCATCGGAGGCTATTTTACTCTCTTAAAACGAATTAGTAGAATTTTTACTTATTCAAACAGTAGGTAAGAAAATTACAGCAAATTTAGTCATTTTGAGTAGAATCTACTAATATATTTAGTAAATTTATTGGTTACTTTTAGATTAGTTATTTTTTACTAATTCAAAAAGTAGTTCATTCAATTCCGGCTGGCTGAGAAGCCAAGATGGCCGACCAGCTGTTTGATCGGTTCCTTAATAAAGACATTTTTGGCAATATAAGGCTTTATTTAAGTAATAATAATACAAATAAATAATAATATTGAGATAACTTGTATTTTTTGTTAAAAATTGCAGGAAATATATGTTAAGTCAAAAGAGATAGATTCCAAATTTTTTTAAATTAATAAAATATTATTTTTTAAATAGTCAATTAAGAAATATTTTTACTTAAAATTTAGTAAATATATTTCTTGATATAACGATAATTAGTTTTATTAAGTTTATTTAGAAATAAATTGCTGGGAAGGAAAATAGTAACATTCAAGTAAAAAGCATTGTTAACATCAGCGACATACTTATATACCAAATAACAGAGAAGTAAGAGTAAGACAAGTTTAAGTGGGTTCGACTAGAACTCGAGTCAGTAAACACAAGTTAGGTCCCGGTGTCATCGCACCTTATTTCATATATCTTAAACGTTTCTTTTTTTTTTTGGTCATTATTTTTTTAAAAATTCACTTATTCAATTAGTGAATTTTTCATATTAATAATTTTTACTAATTGAAAAAGTGGATATCCACTATTTACGGGTGGTCTACTTTGCACATCTTAAAAAAGTGACTATTCACTATGAATTAGTAGTTTTTTACTAATTCGTTTTTAGAGAGTAGACTTTCAAAATAAATGTTTGCGCCCCATGAGACGGGAATGTGAATCCTTGACCCTTAGGGTATGTTTATTATTTAGAAAAAGAAAGGATATTTCTTTCCCGTGAGAGACAAGTCCCCATCGTCGTCGTCGTCGTCTATTTCCTCCCTCATTTCAGGTTGTGTTTCTATTCCTGGATATCGAGACGATTCTCGTTGGTTCGCTTCCTGTCTCTCTCTCTCTCTAGAGAGCATTCCTATTTGGGTGGCTAAAACCACACATGTGTGGGTGTGCATGTGTCTGTGTGACAAGACAAGAAGGAATTTCAAAAAAAAAACTCGCTCATCAACTAGCTAGATGATACCAAAAGTTATAATTATATCTAGATACTAATAAATTCGGAATTAAGAAAGAAAAATCTGGTGTGACTGCTCGCTATTGAAAGTTGTGTTCTGTGCTTGTCACACCAGTATTTTTTGTGTCGAGATATATTTAGTTTCCGCCGATATATTAGAATTCAATATAAGTTTAAGAAAATACGGGAGTGAATTGGTTACGCATGTTTTTCCCGAAAAAGTATGCCCAAAAAAATCAAGTAATTCCAAAATTTGCCAAGAGATGTCAGAATGGTAGCTAATAATATTTAATGCATTTTTATTGATCTTTTAACAATAAATGTTATTATATATTATGTATCTTTTATAAAAGCATAAAAATATATAAATATAGGCTATTAGGGGATCGTCTGTTAGAGTAGCCTGCCATCTATTGCAAGAATGCTGAACTAATTAGACAGTTGATTTTTAAATAAATCATCTAAGCTTATTTTAAAAATTTCTTAATTAATATGTGATTAATAATAACAATAAATTCATTTTTAAATTTTAAAAAAATTAAAGATTATTGGGACAGATTGTTTTTTTTTGTGTATTTGCTTGATAACAAAAAAATCAATTATAGATAATTTTTTAATAAGTCATTAAAACAATTATAGCTCGATGTCCCAATAATCTCTTATGAATTTAATTCATTTAAAAAAAAAACCGCATTGAAAAATTCCTTATAATAGTCTAGTTATATTTTAAAGCTCGTTTAGACGTCGCACAGTGGTTCCTTTCGCTTCAAAAGTGGCCACGCGAAAAAAAACACGAAAGTCAACCTAATTGAAAAACGTTCTAGGGTAGCAAACTAGAATGTTTGCTGGACTCAAAACTGTATTTCTTTTTCAAAACAACTCAGCCATTGCCGAGTTATAGGTCCTCAAAGTTGACCAAATCTCAACAGTGAATTTTATGCGCTTTTTTGCATGAAATCAAGAATTTTTTTCGAGGGGAAATAATTGTCCAAATCAAATAATTTTTGTTCCAAATTATTCAGCAATTTCTCTAGTTTCAAAATAATTTTTTTGTTTTTACTTTCCTTATTAAATTATATTGTTTTTAAGGCCCTTTGTAAAAAATAAAAAATCCTCCAAAAATTTTTTAAATCATTTTTTTTTCATTGATAGTTTTAAATTATTTTAAAAATTGGAATATACCAGAAGATAGCGAAAGAGCTAAGGAAAATGGTCCAATAGTCATCTTTTGCCACTTTTTGCCCCTTTGGGAGTTATAGGCCGTTAAAGTCGGAGCGCGCGCATTTTCAATAGGCTTTCTGTTCATTTATACCACAAGTTAATTCTATTTTATCAAAATAAAAGCAAATATGATTAAAACATATCACTTTAAATAAATTTCAAGTTCTTTGCTATTCGATTATAGGTGCAATTGATGCGTTATATCCCAGCAGAGAGGTGTTTTTCATTTTCCTGACTTCGCTCAGGAAAACCCACTCTTCATTTTATATAAATTTATACATTTTTGCTTAAAAAATATTTAAAGACCTGAAACAAAATCGGAACAAAAGTACTAGTATTTTACTGATGTACTTTTTCAGTTTTTTTCGATTTTCTCAAAATTCGCTCCAATGATTATGATTCAAATTCAAAAATCAATTATTTTTTAGATGCTCTTTAAATTCTCATTTTGTCCCCCAAAATTCTTTGAAGCACACTTTACTCTTACATTTCATAGATAAAGACGCAAAAAATCAGTTGTAGCAAGTACAGAACACAACTTCCAATTATCAAAGATAAGAGAAAGTTGTGTGCTCTGCGTCCATTCACACCAGATTTTTTCTTAAATGACATTAAAAAAACGTGTGTGATTTATATTTAAATATTCTACCGTTCAAAATAGTAATTATATCAAATATAAAAAAAAGAAAAAAATCGCTTAAAAAAAACTTTTTTATTTTTGTTTTCCTTAAAAACATTCAAAACTACATGTGTCCAAATTTCTTTATTAAAAAATATAATGTATTTATAAACTTATTGATTAATAAAGAGAAAAAAAGCTAAAAATTTATTTTATTAAAAAAAAAAAAAATTCGCGGGAAAAAATTTTTTTTCTTATTTATTTATTTTTTTCTTATTTAATTTTGTTAAAGAACATTAAAAAAACATGTGTGCAAATTTTTATTAAAAAATACCATGTAATAAAAGATTTATTGATTAATAAAGGAGAAAAAATTCGCTTCAAATTCAGTTTTTACAGTGGATTATTTTTTTAACGCTTTTCCTTAACTAGAATTATTAAATCTAATAACATATTCTTAAAAGGCGTACTTAAACACATATATATATAAATATTTTCATCAAAAAGTACCAACTAATAAAAAAGATATAGGCCTATGACCGCTTTTGAAGCGAATGGGACCACTGTGCGTCGCTGCTGAACCCCCTTAAAGGTTGAGATTTCGTAGTGATTAGAAGGAAGGAAGGAAGGACGGAAGGACAAACGATATTTCTTTTTTTTTTTATTTTTCTTCTAATCCCGTTTGAAGGATTATGCAACCGGTTAACACCAACCAATCAAGTATCACTTTCACCTAATTAACATTTCGGATGTTTAAATCACAATTGGAAAAATAAACATAAATCAGTTTATACACAACGCCTTTAATCGTTTTCTTTAAAAGAGATTATCTTTCAATTTGAATACTGAGGTCTTTGCAGAGAGGGGAACAAAAACATCTGGGTTGTTGTGATCACACCGGATTTTTGTGTAGTCAAGAGGTGAAATTTATAAACTGGGGAAAATATTTATATCCTATGAAGATCAAAAGATTTCAATGAGAACAATTTTGCACTATCAGGCATAGTTTTAGAGATATAGAGCAAAATAGATTTTGATAGAAAATGGGCTCTAAAACGGCTTTTATTTAGAATGTTCAAATTATTTTTAACGCCGCACCCCGTCAAATTACGCAGATAGTTAGAATACATATAAATTTTAAGTTTCATCCCAATCGGAGGTCATTTAGACGTGCCGCAAACGGCTTAAAGTTTAGAAAAATCGAAATTTTCAAGATTTTTTTTGCTTTGGTCACCCCTAATACAATTTTAGATATCCCTGAATGCAAAACACATACATGTACGATATTCTATAGTTTTTTGGCTTTCTAAAAAACATTCATTCGTAAAAATCTGTTACGAAATTATGAACAAAAACGTCAGCAAAGAAAAAACACAAATACACTCACTGGTCGAAAAAAATGAACTTCTTGTTCTTTTACAAGTATAAATAAAGATATGAGATTCTAGAAATATTTTTAAAAATAATATATAATAAAGTTAGGGCCCAGCCCTCGGGGCATGGCGTAGAGGTTAGCGTGCTAACCTCGTATACCAAACGTCGCGGGTTCGGACCCCAGGCAGTCCGATGATTTTATTTAAGCCACTTGGATACCAAATGGCTTAAATAAGAATGCCTGGACCCTAAATAAATATAATTATTTATACAACGGTTATCGACAAAGTCTTAAATGGCCTAAGTTGCCGAAAAGACTGTGTGAATGTGTGTGTGTGAATGAAAAAAAAAAAAAGTGTGAATGTTTTAAAAAAAAAAAAAGTTAGGGCCCGGGAACCTATGCTCAGAGAGGATCAGGGCCGCAGACAGAATTGACGAGCCCCGGAGCTGCTTAATAATACGGCCCCCCCCCGCCCTTAATTTTTTTTTTTTTGAATATGTAAAAGGATATTGTGGTCTTCTTGCCAACAATTTTTTACACAGTTTTTAACACAATTTTTGAAACAGTTATACATACTCTCTAAAAACGAATTAGTAAAAAACTACTAATTTATAGTGTATAGTCACTTTTTTAAGATGTGCAAAGTAGACCACCCATAAATAGTGGATATCCACTTTTTCAATTAGTAAAAATTATTAATATGAAAAATTCACTAATTGAAAAAGTGAATTTTTAAAAAAATAATGACCAAATAAAAGAAACGTTTAAGATATATGAAATAAGGTGTGATGACACCGGGACCTAACTTGTGTTTACTGACTCGAGTTCTAGCCGAACCCACTTAAACTTGACTTACTCTTAATTCTCTGTTATTTGGTATATAAGTATGTCACTGATGTTAACAATGCTTTTTACTCTAATGTTACTATATTCCTTCCCAGCAATTTATTTCTAAATAAACTTAATAAAACTAATTATCGTTATATCAAGAAATATATTTACTAAATTTTTAGTAAAAATATTTCTAAATTGACCATTTAAAAAATAATATTTTATTAATTTAAAAAAATTTGGAATCTATCTGTTTTGACTTAACATATATTTCCTGCAATTTTTAACAAAAAATACAAGTTATCTCAATATTATTATTTATTTGTATTATTATTACTTAAATAAAGCCTTATATTGCCAAAAATGTCTTTATTAAGGAACCGATCAAACAGCTGGTCGGCCATGTTGGCTTCTCAGCCAGCCGGAATTGAATGAACTACTTTTTGAATTAGTAAAAAATAACTAATCTAAAAGTAACCAATAAATTTACTAAATATATTAGTAGATTCTACTCAAAATGACTAAATTTGATGTAATTTTCATACCTACTGCTTGAATAAGTAAAAATTCTACTAATTCGTTTTAAGAGAGTAGCTTACAATGTTTATTTATAATAAATAAGGTATTTAAAATTTTATTTATTTTTTTTTTTTTTTTTTTAGGGCAAAAAAGCCATGGCAGCTAGCTGTTCGCCCTAATGCATTAATAAATAAAAAATTTTCATAATTTCCTAAACATAGGGTATCCATAATTTATTGAGGGACAGACGCTTTTCGGGTAGTCTGGGGGGGGGGGTATAGAAAATTTTTTTGAAAATTAGGCACTTAAATCTGCGTTTTTAGCTATCCTGAGACGTATATTATCAAACTTGCTTTGAGCTTAAAGGGCCCGGGCCCCTTCAAGAAAATGATTTTTTTTGTGAGGTATGTCTTTGTGGCTGGAAGGTTGTATTATTAAATTGTTTCTTTTTTATTGCCGTTCCAGGCTGACGTTTCGGCCACTGGTCTAGGCCATCTTCAGAGCCGGAGGCGAGAATAAATGAAAATTACAATTTCAGCGACACACTTTCGCATGAACGGAGCGCTCATAGGACAACGAAAGAAAGATGTTTTTTTTATTGAAATTTTAAGATTTGAGCTTAAAGGGCCCGGGCCCCTTCAGGAAAAAATTTCAAGAAAATTATTTTTTTTATTGAAATTTTAAACATGAAAATTATTTTTTATTAGAATTTTTAAGGTTGGAGCGCAAAGGGCCCGGGCCCCGGGGATATAGCCCCCCCCTGTCTGTGGCCCTGGAGAGGATACATTAGCTTCTCGTGGATAGGGTTCGCTTTTTAATTCAATTGAAGTCCATTTTTTTCGTCCAGTGAGTGTACTTGTGTTTTTTCTTTGCTCACGTTTTTGTTCATAATTTCGTTAATAATTAGCAGATTTTTATGAATGAATGCTTTTTAGAAAGCCAAAGAACTATAGAATATCGTACATATATGTTTTTTGCATTCAGGGATATCTAAAATTGTATTAGGGGTGACCAAAGCAAAAAAAATCTTGAAAATTTCGATTTTTCTAAACTTTAAGCCGTTTGCGGCACGTCTAAATGACCTCCGATTGGGATTAAACTTAAAATTTATATGTATTCTAACTACCTGCATAATTTGACAGGGTGTCGCGTTAAAAATAATTTGAACATTTTAAATAAAAGCCGTTTTAGAGCCCATTTTCAATCAAAATCTATTTTGCTCTATATCTCTAAAACTGTGCCTGATGGAAAAATTCTAACTACATATCTGAATTCAGATATGAATCCCTAATTAGATGTGAAGAAAACTAGTGTAATTAGCCGCACGTTGAGGAGAAAGATTAATGTGGGGGTGGAACCCCTGAATCCATATCCATAAATTATTTATATTTATGATAGGCAACAATTTGTGAATATTTTTCATATTCTTTGGCACTAGAATTATAGATAATGAATGCTAAGTGAGCGGGAATCAAAGAGAGTGGCGCATATAATTGGAATTTATGTCAATTTTCAACTGACTGGACAATGGACAAGAAGAAGAGGGCGGAAAAGGAGGTCGAGAAAATGTTCCATGTGGCGCTACAAGGCCAATTGCAAATGCAAATGCAAATGCCACCCGTCGAAACTACAACAACAAGGTAGTTTTTATTTTTTTACTCTCTTAAAACGATTTAGTAGAATTTTTACTTATTCAAACAGTAGGTAAGAAAATTACATCAAATTTAGTCATTTTGAGTAGAATCTACTAATATATTTAGTAAATTTATTGGTTACTTTTAGATTAGTTATTTTTTACTAATTCAAAAAGTAGTTCATTCAATTCCGGCTGTCTGAGAAGCCAACATGGCCGACCAGCTGTTTGATCGGTTCCTTAATAAAGACATTTTTGGCAATTTAAGGCTTTATTTAAGTAATAATAATACAAATAAATAATAATATTGAGATAACTTGTATTTTTTGTTAAAAATTGCAGGAAATATATGTTAAGTCAAAACAAATAGATTCCAAATTTTTTTTAATTAATAAAATATTATTTTTTAAATAGTCAATTAAGAAATATTTTTACTTAAAATTTAGTAAATATATTTCTTGATATAACGATAATTAGTTTTATTAAGTTTATTTAGAAATAAATTGCTGGGAAGGAATATAGTAACATTCAAGTAAAAAGCATTGTTAACATCAGCGACATACTTATATAGCAAATAACAGAGAAGTAAGAGTAAGTCAAGTTTAAGTGGGTTCGGCTAGAACTCGAGTCAGTAAACACAAGTTAAGATCCCGGTGTCATCGCACCTTATTTCATATATCTTAAACGTTTCTTTCTTTTTTTTGTCATTATTTTTTAAAAAATTCACTTTTTCAATTAGTGAATTTTTCATATTAATAATTTTTACTAATTGAAAAAGTGGATATCCACTATTTACGGGTGGTCTACTTTGCACATCTTAAAAAAGTGACTATTCACTATGAATTAGTAGTTTTTTACTAATTCGTTTTTAGAGAGTACGTTTTGGTTTTAAGAGAGTAAGAAGTTTCACTTCTCTATAGTGCAAATATTATGCAGGGTTGCAAGAAAACAGTTCTGTAAATATTTAACAGTCTGTTAGTAATCATCGCATTGGGCTTTAAAATTATAGCCTGCTGCTAAAGGAACCGTTAACTATTCCCTACTGTTAAGATATATAGATAGATGCAAAACGATTGGGCCACCGAATATGACAGCTTTCTATCTAGGGCCATTTGACCGCTAGGGCGCATTGGCAAATTATATTATAATAAATAAAATTATAAAATAAATAAAAATAGTAATTATATTTGTATTCTTTAAATTTTAATTGTTAATATTAGGTTATAAAACAAAATATGTTTAAATATTGTAAAATAAAAATAATAAATACGTTGGTAGCTCTGACTGTCAGATGTTAAATTATAAACAAACTGGGAATATACTATAACCTCACTTTTTTTCATTAGATGAATATCTATAATAATTAATAATATCGCTTAAAACGTTTCAGAAACTAAAGAAAACTCAATTAAATTAATGTATTTCTATCTTACCTCTCTCGCGTGATAATATAGTCACTAAATTCTTATTTATTTCAATGAAACAAATCAGGTTAGTGGATACTTTATAGTTTTAAGGTACGAATTTCAACATTTAGTTTAAAGACAGCTTTTACGAACCAATCACCGTTAAATACGTTATTCTTGCAACCCAAAATTATTTAGCGGAAGGTTTAATGTCATAAAAAGTATGCCCAAAAATCAAGTAATTCAAAAAATTTGTCAAGAGATGTCAGAATGGTAGCTAATAATATTTAATGCATTTTCATTGATCTTTTAACAATAAATACTTTATAAATGTAATAAATAAAAAAATTTTCAGGAAAGTTTTGGGTCGATATAACAACAATTCGTTCCGAGTGAAAAGCTACGAGGAGAGTTTAGAGGATGCTTTGCGACCTGTGCTTTGGCTCTCGAGATTCTGCGCCGTCTCACCTCTGGAGCCAACCGGCGCTTGTGAGTAGTCTGCCTATACCGGCATAAATAAAATTGAACTCAACAAGGGGAGTGTATAGCCTTCCTTCCTATCACCGATTTGAACGAAGCCTACTTAATGAAAAACAAATTCTGTTAAAGCGAGAGAATGCGCTTATCAAAAAATGTTAAAGATTTTGCCAGCATGTCTTAAGCAGATGTAGAATTGACCCCGAAATATTTTTATTTAAGAAAACTTTGAGAAAGGATTAATTAAATTGGAGAAGCTGGCAACACGATCGTTGAGGTTAAGCGTTGTCAAGTACGGATGGGTGACCTAGCGTATGGAGCAGGCAGCCTCAATTAAGCCAGTTTCGGTTTTAATTACTCTCTAAAAACGAATTAGTAAAAAACTACTAATTCATAGTGAATAGTCACTTTTTTAAGATGTGCAAAGTAGACCACCCGCAAATAGTGGATATCCACTTTTTCAATTAGTGAATTTTTCACTAATTCAAAAAGTGGATTTTGAATATAAAAATAATGACCAAAAAAAAAAGAAACGTTTAAGATAAATGAAATAAGGTGCAATGACACCGGGACCAAACTTGTGTGACTCGAGTTCTAGCCGAACCCACTTAAACTTGACTTACTCTTACTTCTCTGTTATTTGGTATATAAGTATGTCACTGATGTTAACAATGCTTTTTACTTGAATGTTACTTATATTCCTTCCCAGCAATTTATTTCTAAATAAACTTAAAAAAACTAATTATCGTTATATCAAGAAATATATTTACTAAATTTTAAGTAAAAATATTTCTTAATTGACTATTTAAAAAATAATATTTTATTAATTTAAAAAATTTGGAATCTATTTGTTTTGACTTAACAAATATTTTCTGCAATTTTTAACAAAAAATACAGTTGTGAGTTAGCCACCACAGAGGTAGCATCTAGCAGTACCTCAGCAGCAGCGCTTGTTCGACTTCGTTTCGATACCTACACAACACTAGCACTCGCTATCAGATAAGCCTCATCGTCAGTTTATCACATCAGTTTTTATATCAAATACCATTCTATTGCCCCGTTTTATATAAACCCTGGGGGTCCACGCCTAGCGTGGGCTCCCGAGTATCCATTTTTAAAAATGGGTGAAAATACACCACCTGACGAAAAACAATTAAAGTACGTAAACAAATATGGAATGGCCGATTGCGGTCCTTTTTTTGTTTTCGTGGAAAAAAAAATAACTATTGAAAAAGAAGAAGAAAATAATACTTTGAAAATTGATGAAATGAAAAATGAGCCCTTACATCCAATAAGTTTTGGCAAATTTCTCTTTAGAAATTTGTCAAGATATAATAAATGCATTTTGGCCATCTCAGCAATTAATAGATTTAAAGTACGTGTTGAATTTCAATCTGGACCTGATGCTAATCGCTTTATTGAAGAAAAATTATTAGCTGAAAATAACTTTTTTTCTTATATACCACTTTTTCTCACTACAAAACAGGGAATTGTTAAAAACGTTCCCCTCGACATTGACCTTGAGGAGTTTAAAAATCCTCTTATTTGTGTCACTTCTTGCAAAATAATTGATGCCATTCGTCTAAATAGAGTAGTAAAGCCCAGAGAAGATGATACTGATCAAAGAGTGAAATATCTCCCCTCTACTACTGTTAAAATAACATTCTTATCACAATTGCTTCCTAGCTACATCTCTATACATTCTGTTCGACTGGTGGTCGAATATTATATTCCTAAAACTACATTGTGTATGAAATGCCTTAGGTGGGGCCACAAAATGTCTACTTGTAGAAGTCGCGCTCGCTGTCCCTTGTGTGGAGGGAAGGAGCATGATAGAAATCATTGCGATAGTTCTGAGCCGGCATGCATTCATTGTAATGGTGCCCACTTGGCAACTGATGTTTTAAAATGCCCTGAATTTGAAATTCAAAAAAACATTAAAAAGTTAATGGTTACTAAAAATTATTCCTATAATGAGGCATCTAAAATGGTCAGATACAGGCCTTTTTCTAGTGCGCTCTCTTCAGTACCTCCTCCCCCACCCACATTCGATAATATTAATTTTCCTGTTATTAATAATAATAACAATTCTTTTACTTTTGACCAAATAAATAATATGTCTTTAACTCATTTGAAAAAACGACCTTTGTCTGATAATAAGGAAGGAGATAAAAATATAGATAATACTAGAAAGCACCTTAAAATAAAATTTGTTAGGGATAAAAAAGCCAGGCCTGACAAACCCCAGGCCAATTTTCAATTACCAAATTCTCAATTGCATCTTGGTAATTCCCCTTTGCCCCCCAATCCTTACCGCCCTAATTACCAAAGCATTGATAACTTGAGCAATTTAACTAATTCCAATGTTTCCAATGATGATGTGGAAGTGGGTCCATCAACATCACAAAGCTCATATAATAATTCAAATACTCCAACTTTACTCTTTCATAGTCCGACGAATTTATCCGACTC